>PVJO010007120.1:0-84201 GCA_004026905.1 Hystrix cristata | reverse complement strand
GAAAGAGAGAGAGAGAGAAAGAGAGAAAGAAAAATAAGAAAAAAAGAAAGAAAGAAAGAGAGAAAAGAAAGAGAAAGAAAGAAGAAAGAAAGAAAGAAAGAGAAAGAAAGAAAGAAAGAAGGAAAGAAAGAAAAAAAGAAAGAAATACGGCTGGGCACGTAGCTCAGTAAGAAGGCCCTGGTTTCAATCCTCAGTACTGGAAAAAAAAAAATGGCAGAGATGGCACTTCTCACAATATAGCTCTTCTGAGATCAGATTGCAAAAGGACTTTGGTTTCTGCTTGCCCGCATTTCTTGCTCTCTTGCTTCCCAGTCTTGATGGGCTGCCACGGGAGAGCTCTGCCGAGCAAGGGCTGAGGGTGACTCCAGCAGTGGACAGACTCTCAGGCCTTTAGTTTGACATCCCTGGAGAAACTGCATGTTGTCAGGAACCATTTGAACAAGCTTGGGGACAGATCCCCTGACACTCTCACCCGAGATGACTGCATATGTGGGCGCACCCTGAAGGCAGCATTCTGTGAGACTTGATCTAAAGGACTCAGGTGGCTTCCCCCAGATCCCTGACCCACAGAAATTGAGATCATATGTTCGTGGCCTCCAGCCACTAGGTTCTGGGGCTAATACATTGTCTTTAACAGAAATTTTTCCTTCTTTTATGAGCACAATGTCCTAGCCACACTTCAGTTTGGGAAAGGATTTGATGTTAAAACTACATAGCAGCTAAAATCACTGCTTTAAGGTTAGAAACATCTGGGCTGTGTCTGGATTTGCCACTAGCTAGGTCTGAGATACTAGGGAAGTTACTTAATCTTTCTGATCCTCCATTTCCTCATGCGGACATTGATCTCTCTACACTCGTCTACTCATAAGGGGGTGTGTGTGTGTTTTAATGAAAAAATGAAAACGTAGTAAAATATTTAGCACCAAGGAGACACTAGAAGGTGTTAGCTATCACAGATATGTGAATTGTGGTTTAACTGCATTGGGTTTTTTGTTTATTTTGAATTTTTTTTTACATGCACAAATACATGTTTGCACAGAGAGAGGACATTTGGTACTGACATTTTTGTATGATCTTACTTTGACATGTTAAGCAGGGTGGAGATTTATTGGGAAAAATAGAACAAATGTTAGTACGAGAGTTAGGAGACTGGAACGTCATTCTCTTCTTAGGTCTTAGTTTCCTTATTGGAAAACAACCTGAGTCTTTAGCTGTAACATTCTGTTATGTTTCTATCTGCTTTATAAGTCACCAGAATCCGTGTGGAACGATGCCATCCATATCACACATGTTATAATAATTAGACAAACAGAACAAGTCAATTACAAAACGTCCCTTCCTGGACCTTGCTTTTCTCTATCCCTTCTCTTTCTTGTTTGGTTAGGAACTGCTTTCCAACAAGGGAGATTAATAATTAACCCCGAATGCTATTGTCCTGATCCCCAAGTAACCAAAGAACTCTCATTAAAAACAGAAATAATAATGACCTGAACACCAAAAGGATGTCAAAGACCAACAACAAAAATCATCTCAAATTATTTTTTCAAGATGCGAAAATAATCTAAATACATGATAACTACTGAGCTGAATGTCTCAAAACAGAAACCAAGTCACAGTGATTTCCACTAGATGTGTCTCAGATCCTCAGGTGACTCGAGCGCATTTCCTCTGTCACATATCTGAAGAGGTAATTGCAGGAAAAGCCACAAGCAGTTTGCCATTCATAGGTCATCCGGAGAAATGTTTGTAGATATTGACAACTAAAAACAAAGTATCAGGTCACCAGGGACAATGTGGCATCCACCAAGCTATGAGGTTTCCCAAATCAAAATTAGAAAGTCAGACTTCGCTCTGGCAATAAAGAAATTAGAAAAAGAGCCAGGCACAGTGGTATGTGCCTATAATCCCAGCACTTGGGAGGCTGAGGCAGGCAGATTGCTTGGAGTTCAAGGCTAACCTGGGCTACATAGTGAGTTCAAGGCAGCCCTGAACTACACAGGGAGAGCCTGTCTCAGATATAAATAAATAAATAAAATTTAAAAAAAGGAATTAGAAATATTTGTGAAATGGGCAAATGAATAAATGCTGTCCCAGACTGTAAGTTTGTATGAAATATTAGAGAAAAAATATTAATATACATTAATTTTTCTTTAGTAGTTCTATACAATTAACTGTTTGGATTTAGAAACTAAACAATTAAATCCAAATAGGAAAAACAGTTCCCTAAATACTTTACCAGATAGGCAATAGATATGAAAAATGTTTCCTAATGGTCAGGGAATGTTAGTATGACATTATTTAAATTGAAAGATTTATAAAGTCTATAAAAAAGGAAAATTAACTTACTGAAATCTTAAGTAATAGGAGTATCTATGGGGAAATAGTGACCACATATAAAAGTTCTATGTAAATGATATTTTTTTCTTTACCTGAGAGAACATGCAAATTAATACTTCGAACAAAGTGGAAAGAAAGAAAATGCATTTACTTTCGTTGAGCATAAGAAAAGTTTACTGTACACAAAGGGAAAGAATTTCATTAGAAAAAAAGATTAATTTCTCAACCTTTGCTTGTTAGTACAATAAATACATATACATAATCTGAGTGTAATTGTCTCCTTTAAAGGAAAAGTGCGTGGGCAGTATGTGTATGTATTTATGCATTTGTCAGTTTACATACAGAATGAAATTACTGGTATTGAATTCTCTCCTAGCTAATTAAGAATCTCAATTTTTAAATTCTTTGTGCTTTACAGTGCTGGGGATTAAATACTCGACCTTGTGCATGCCGGGCAAGCCCTCTACCACTAAATTATATCCCCAGCCCTCAAAAAGGAAAAAAATGAAACAAAAACTTCTTTTTGCAGTCCTGAGGATCAAACCCAGGCCCTTTCTACTGAGCTACATCCTCAGTGCCCCTCCCTCCCTTTTTCATCTTGTATTTTGAGGCAAGGTCTTCTTAATGCACAAAGTTGCCCAGAACAGGCCAGTCTCCTAGAATGCTGGGATTACAGATGTGTGCCAACACACTTGGCTGCAAAAAATAATTAATATGTATTTTAACTATTGACTTTCTTCCTAATGGTCTTGTTTTTGCACAGTTTCTCTTCTACTCATATAAGTCATATCTTCTATTTTTTGTTTACAAAAATGTCCTTTTCTTTGCAACTAGAAATACATATTGATCTTTGCAAATGTTGATTTAGTTTCTTGGAAAGCCATTTATCCTTGTTCTTATATCTTAAAAGTTATAGTTTTAAAAAAGTTTTGTCTTCTTCAAGAACAATTTGAACTAGGTTTTTTTTTTTTTTGTATAAATGATGTAAACTGTATTTTTATCTTGTGGGTTGCCCAAAAAGATACGAAGTGTTGGTTGAGTATAATAAAAGCAAACAAGCTAAGGCAAAATTTTGCTTTTCTGAAGTTCTGTATGTTCTTTTCTCACGTTAGCACTAGGCCAGGATGGAGATTATTCATTGTTGAATGAAAAATCTATATCAAAGTGATAATCAATGCAAAATGAAAATGTTACGAGATTTAAGCAGAAAGAAAAAACAATGTCAGAGAGAAAAGGATTAAAAAAAGAAATCTTGGAAGGCAGAGGCAGGAGGATTGCTGCAAGTTCAAGGCCGGCCTGGGCTACATAATGATATCCTGACTCCCAAAAAAAAAAAAAGAAAAGAAAAGAAATCTCATGAATAATATTTACTGAGCACGTATTATGGGGTCAGGCACTCTTTCAGGAATGGGGGATATAGCGGGAAAAAAAAAGAAATCAACAAAATCTCACTCTCTGGAAGCTTACATTCCAATGAGCCAGGGGCGCTTGGGGAAGGGACAGAGAAAATAAATAATAAAAATGGTGATTATACGAGTGTTGGAAGGTACAAAATATAAAATAAAACAGTGGAGCAGAGAACGGCTTCAGTGAAATCCTCAAGGCAGAAGAATGTCTGGAACATTCCAGCAACAGAAGGAAGGCAGCTGGGACTGAAGGTGTAGCCGAAGCTAGAGGAGGGAAGGGATTACATCCGGGTCACAGGACGTTGTCCTAGGCCACCCACAAGTCTTCACTCTGGACTCTGACTCTCACATGACAAGTGTTTCTTTCTTGCTGCCTCCTCCTCCTCCTTCTTCTCTTCCTCTTTCACTATTATTGCTTTATCAACAAGGCATTTTTTTGAACGCTCATCTTGTTTTGAGTGTTTAGGAAACACTCAAACACATGTTTAGGAAAAACATCATGTTTAGGAAAACATGTTTCTACCGTTTTCATATCCTCATCAATCCAAAAATTTGTGTTGAATTCTTAGGGCAACATGTGCAAGGCTATGTGTTTACTCTGTGCTTTTAAAATAGAGGCCGTAGCCTACTGCATACTGTACTGGAATATGATGATCTAGACCACCATTTAACAGGACACATAGAGAGCAAATTGCACATATTAACTCACTTCGTCCTCACAGCTATTGTTTCTCCTTTTACAGATGAGGAAAAAGAGCAGCAACAATTAACTCATCCAGGGTACACAGAGTCAGCCACAGAAGTGAAATTTAGCTCCAGAATTTTGACTCCAGCATCTATGTTCTGGACCATTTGCGATACTGCTTCCTATTCTCATTATACTTGACAATGCCCTCACTCTTTGAAATATTTTGTTTACTCACTTGTTCATTCACCAAACATTTATGAACATCCTACTGTCTGCCAAGCACTGTCAGGCATTGTGCGAACGGGATGCCTGGCAGCCTCCACGGTGTCTTTGTCTGAACTAGAAGAGGGAGGTTCTTCTTCAAGGCCCTTTACTTTCTTGCCAGAAAATTATTGTCGTATTTTGATCTTTGAAAGGCAACATGGCTGGAGACAGGGCTCAGTGGTAGAGCTCTTGCATGGCGGGTCCTGGGTTCAAGTCCCCAGCACCAAAAAGGGAGGAAAAAGAGCGAGACGTTTAATTGCTGTTGCTGAGAATTTATCATAACGTGTACTCACATTAAATCTAAAGGTCAACTAAATACAAAAGCCAAAATATTAACCATGTGCATGGAATAAATAATGCCCTGAGATGTGGCGCCTTTGAGAAGTGCACAACCTGGAAGGCTGCACGTGATGTCACAGAGTGAATTACATGAAGGATAATCATTGACCCTAGAAGTAAAAAGTGAACACCCTCAGCGGGTTGGAAAACACCTTTCTCTTCTACAAGAACTTTTGGAGTGTTGATGATAGAGTCAACCCAAATAAACTCAGGTAACTCAGCACATTTGAAAACTCAAACAGTAACAAGATGTTAAAATTTTACCAGTGTAAAACTGGGCTAGGTGGCACCTGCCTATAACTGTAGCACTTGAGAGGCTGAAGCAGGAAGATCACCATGAGTTTGAGGTCAGCCTGGACTACATTGAAAGACCCTATCTCAAAAAAGCGAATAAACAAAATTTTACAAGTATATTTCTGATAGTGTTTGGGCATCACCTATTATTCTGATTAATTCTACTTTGTTGAAATTACATATTGAGCTGGGCATGGTGGCACATATCTGTGATCTCAGTACTCAGGACGCTGAGGCAGGAAAGGCAGATCCACGAGTTTGAGGTCAGCTGGGCTACATAGTGAGACTTTGCCTTGAAACAAAACAAACAAACACCAAACATACACGTTGAATTATGAACATGTGAGGTGGGCATCTTAAAAGAAGATGGCCTGTAACCTACTGAGCACAGATCTCTGAGAAGCACCAGAGGGCTACCGAGATACACTTGATGTCAGTTCTCCGTGGTTTTTATATTCATTGCAACTGACATTAATCAGTTACCTACTTAGAAGAGTTTGTTCCTCTCACCAAGATTAAAGTATACCATGCCATTAATTTTATATTAATTAGCACTTACCCTCAAGAGATTTTACAGTGTGACTGGTTATTAATTCCATCTTTACAAATAAAAGGAAGTTCAGAGATACTAACGGTGGGGGCAGGTTCACACTCAGGAGTTTCTGAGTCCAAAGTCCCCCCTGCCAGGCTGCCTGTCAGAATAAGGTGGACGATGATTAACTCACCCTGCTGGCAAATCAGCAGAGAAATTGGAGGTGGATATTGTGAACATAAGAGAAAACACACAACCAGAGCTTTGAACTTGTGAAGAGGCCCCTGTGGCCAACTCCAGCTTGCTGATACCTGCCCCGGCAGAGGCACAACTCCTCATTGTTTGGCAGCCAGTGTAGATTCCTGAACTTTCTGAACCATGATTTCAAATGCACTACCCAGTCCAGGAGTTTGTCTCAATGTTCACTGTATCGTTTTCCTTCTCCATCTGAACTTGCTTTTAGGCTTAGATATAGTGCTTTCCGAAAGGTAATCTGAAGATACCAGGGTGTGTGAAACAAGAATAATAAATATACTAAAAGTTAAGCTGGTGCCAGGTACAGTAAGTGTTTTATTATACTAACAGACTCGGTTAAGAAGTGAGAATTGGGCTTTTTTATTCTTGCCAGAACAAATTTTAAGAGCTTAGGCAAAACTTGAAATGTCTAAAGCTGAAAAGCAAGGTGAAGGATTGGATTTAGAGGAATCTGTGCATTTGGAACTCTCCCATGTACCGACGTGGGCTTGAGGGGACTGTCAACAAACTGGTGGGGGCCATTTCAGTCGAGGAATGAGTGAAACATTCTTAGGAAAGCTGTTATTAACATCATATAATTACTACATCCAAATGGCCACTTAGTTTTTACTCATTCATGTGTCTAAATGAGTAATTGGAAAACTAAATTTGGGGGCATATATTTCAAAGAAACTATTACTTCTTTGTAGAGGATGAAAATAAAATTTTAAATGTTTGTTCTTAGTTCCTTTTCTTCTTTTAAATATCAATGGCCATGCTGTTTTTCATGGGCTACTGTGAATACCTCTTAAAGAGGGGTGTAGTTTTATATCTCTTTGAGATTTCTAGTGTCTGTTCTCTACTTTGAACATGAAAAAATGTCATTTATTCATTTACTAATGATTTTTGGAGGGCCTGCTATGTGAGAGACACTGGGCTGGGTAATGGGATCCAAAGGCAAATAAGATACAGTCCTTATTAAAACTGTCATTGTTAAAAAAAAAAAAAGCCAGAGAATAAACAAGCTGTTTCACTAGAGTATCAATACAATGTGGGGAGAAACCTAGAAAAATATGTCAATTAGTAAGTAAAAATTTGAAGGGGAAAGGGCAGGAAACCAGAAAGTAGACTTTTGGAGATGGAGAAGGGGATAATTTGGAGGGGGTGCAGGAGAGAAAAGGGGATTGAAATTTGTTAAATATGTTAACATTACCAAAGTCCCCCGATAAGCTCCATCATCTTTTAATACTAACATGCAGTGATAAAATACATAACAAAATATAGGTAAACTGTAGGGCAAAACAGGTGCTCACCGGAAGTATAGAAAAGCCCTGAACTCAGTTGGAGAGGATCGGGGACACTCCCCACAGAAGGTGACAAATACTCTGAGATCATAAGGAAAACAACACAGACGAAAAGGCAGGACGGTGACGGGAGCTCCAGGAGCCCAGGCCTTGAAGCCGGCAGCCAGAGCCCAGTCTGTTCTGGGAATTTCCAATCTTTCATTTCAGTTAGAAGAACGGTGAGATGGTGCCTGACAAGAGACAGGAGAGAACGCACAAGCAGCCCTCCCCCAACCTTTGTTTTTGATGCTGAGGCCATTCCTGGGTGACCCGATTACAGTGGGAATCCCTGTAGGTGTGGCTGGAAAGAAAGTGCCTACAGAGACCAGTCATCATGACAGGCGCCAAGAGCCTCTCACGGAGGACAAAAACTGAGGGGATGTTCTCATTACGAGCTAATCCAGGGAGCAGGGTCAACTGGGTGAAGAATCCAGGTGTCATCTCTTTCTGAACCTGTCTGCTGTCATTGTCAGGGTACGAGGCGTGAGGTAGATTCTGGTCCACACAAGAACTTTTCTCATATTCTCCATACTATTTGTTGTAACAGCTCTACGACCTTCAGAGAAACATGTCCCAAATAAATCTCACAGACTACCTAACCACACATAAGCAAAATAGCTTTTGTTCTATTTACATTTTGCAAATTAAGCATCCTTGAGAGGTATGTATCCCACTGCAAGCAGCTTTTCTTTCTCTCCACCTTTCCTGGCTCTAAAAGTGTTTCTCCAACGTGAGCCAGGTAGTGAACTTTGAAGAAGAGTCCACTGTAATAACAGTAAAGTTTAATGATGCATAACTTTGAGAGACTGACAAATTCCCAGCCAAAGTATTGATTCTGACAGAATTTATGAAGCACATGCTGTATTCTGTGTCATTATGGTACATTTTTGGCTGAAAGAATCATGTAAAATAGATTTTTAAATGAGTGGTAATAGCCAGACATAAAGAAGGTATCGATGTGTGTCATGAAGGGTGAAATAGCTTGCCAGATTAAGGCATATAACAAATCAAAAACAACAGTTCCCTCTACTACTACAAATGTAAATTTGCTTTTCCTTTTAATCACCCTGTCTATTCCCCACTTTATATACTTATTATTTGCTTTCTATAGAGCTCTTCTGAAGTGCATAAAAGTTGTGTAAAGTTTTTGCCTAGTTGCAAATACTGCTTTGGGAGATACTACAACTTAAGAAATTGATTGCTTAAATTTGGCAAAATAATTTACTCTTACATATACATAACACCCTTCAAGAATAATGCTAAAAAACCAAAAATAATGCTAAAAACCTATAATCTAATCTTTAATATGTGCATATAAATGGGGTATATGGTGGATCGAGATTTGGTATTGAAATAGTCTTTATCACTTTAACATTTTTAAATAAAACTGGACATTATTTGTTTTTTAGAAACATTAAAAATTTATTCTTCCTTTACAATTTATAGCTAAACTTTTTTTCCTTGTCTCCAAATGTTCTCATGGAAGATGTCTTTAGATTTACCGTGTTTTGAAAAAGTATAGAATTTGTTCCTCTGATTCTCGGCTGCCTATTTTTGCCCTGTTCATCTTAATGCTTGCTCTGAATCAGTTTCTCATGAAACACTTGAAATGTAACCTCCCACCCCCGACATTATTTTGACACGCTGGGGAAAGAGTGGCTTTCAAAAATAGTAATTTAAACTTGGATTTTATGCTTCACTTTGGAATACATGTTTATTAAATGCATATCTCACTGACAGAGTAGTCAATACAGATTGTGTAGTACATTATGAGGAAACCGTGTCTGAGATTATTAGAAAAATTAAATGCCTTTGGTTTTGCTTACTTGAGCAATATGTGGAAATTAACAGTTTAAATCCTTTCATGCATCTGACCACACTTAGCCTTAGTCAGAACACATGGTGTTCTGGATTCTTTTTCTTTTGCCTCTAAGCAAAGCTCCACTTACCCTGTCTGTTCAGTGTTCACCTAGTAAACATTGAATTACCTGAAATCCTAATCTTAAAGACGAACATTTAGAGAGAGAGATTCACACTGAGATGGGAGACAGGAGCGAAAAGGAAATTGATTGAGTGGCTGTAGTTTTTTCCAAAAAGCAATGCCATGTTCCCATCACATTCCAGAAACCTTTCCATGGCGGGAAAGTGAGGTCACCCAGGTCTAACTGCTCTGGGGACCAATGGATCTCAGGCGTAAACACATCTCCCACACGCCCATGAGAATCAGCTAAATCCTTCTTCAAAACAGCTGCTTTGCAACAATTCAGGAGTTTATCAGCCTAATAAAAAAGTAACTTGGCAGGAAGAAAAAAGGCCGAGACACTCAATAGACTCTTCTCGGGCCTAGTGGAGCCTGAAGAACTCTTCAGGGTCTTAGCCAGCGGTGAACAAGGAGGCTGAACTAGCACACATCTATACCACAAACCAGCTGCTGGGAGACCCAGAGAGAGGTCAGTTTTTACATAAACATTTTTCCCAGGTCAAACGCAGGCAAATTCAGATAAAGTAGGCCAAATCCTGTAGAGGAGGATTAGAACAAAAGCGTAGGGAACAGAAAAGCAAGCAAATCTCTACCCCCAACACAATATTGCCTAAGTAATGCCCATCAGCACACTGTAGTTAACTGGGAGGTGTTTGAATTCAAGGTATTCATTTTATTCAGGGCTTTCAAATGGACATTTATTTTTAAACAAAACTTTTCCATTTGATTGAGCAATGTGCTAGAAAAACTGAGAATTTAAAAAGCTAGGTATCTTAGAAGCATTTTTAATGTAGCCACTCTCGAAGGTACTTGAAATGCAGAGACTGTTAATTTATAGTTTGGTCTTAATTTCCTGCGTTTCTTTTTCAAATAAGACCCAGCATTTGTTAGATACGTAGGCAGACTATACACATATGATGTGTACATAAGTGTGCATAATTGTAGCATTTGGTTGTGACAAACTAGTTTTACTAAAATGGAAGATTTAATAGATGAAATGAAGAAATATGTCAATGTAATAGCATATTAGATTTTGCAAATGAGCTATTCCTAAGGCAACACAAATTGCCTTGCTTTTATATTTCCATGATCCTTCGTTCATTTGACAACTAACATTCAGAATCTATCTTTGATCTTGGAGGACTTATACAAATCACAGAATAGTAAATCTTTATACTTGGTGACTCAAAGTGACACTCAGATTTGAGATGTCTCCTGACAGAGTCTTTGGCCTTTGTGGACCAGGCCTGGTGTCAGAGTGTGCCTCAAGCAGGTTTGGGAAGACACAACACCTGTGTCCGGGGGTTTTGGTATTGCTTGTGCCCCATTTCCTGCCAAGGATCAGGGATCCCCCAAATTCACATTATTGTTTATTGAAAATTTATTATGGATCACACATTTACAGGTACTATTTCTGATCCTAACAGCAGCTTGCAGGATCAATGTTTTACCCCGATGGCACTCAGAATGAGACTCAAAGGGTGGAAATATGTCTTTTAAGGGACAGAACTTGGTTTCAGTCTTGGTCTGACTTCAAAGTCCCCCCTCAAGCCGTGACATCATGATGTTTCATCAGTGGCAGCAGCTTCCCTGCAGAGTCCCCACCCAAACTTGTTCTTCCTGTTTTGAGCCTTTTCAGATTCCTGTCCTGGATCTTTTGCTTGGGATACTGATCTGAATATGGGCAGTGATGAAGGAATTGTTGATTTGTTTGTTGGGGTTTTTTTTGGGGGGGTGGGTGTCACATATGGTCCTACCTTTTCTACTAACTTTTATTACTGGAATCCTTTTTATTTTTTGGAAATGATACTTTTACCCAGAGACGCTGTAACTGGATAAATCTTAAGCAGCATGGCATATTGTTGATCAGGCGACAAACGTGACTGCCAATTTGGCGTGCTGTTAAGATTAGCCATTTGTGTTGTGAAAACTCCTGCTAGATTCTTAGATATACAAAGCATGTGATGAGAAGTTGTCTTTATTTTGCTTTGGGAATATCTGCCATTTGATTTTCCCTTTACAACATAAACTGACATCCCTTGGGCTTTTCCATTGTGAGTCCTCCACAGCACACTTGGTGGGTAGAGTAGCCCAATGATGTGTTGAAAATTGCTAAAATCGACTCCCATTAAAGACTCTGAAATTTACTGCATGACTTTGGGTGCACCTATCCGAGCCCTTAAATATAAAACGACCATCCTAAGGATCCAATGTGATAGGATCTCTGCAAAAGGACCTTACAGATGGTTAAAAATTAACTGGATGGAAAGGAATTTCTGGGTATCTTTTTAATCCTCTTCATTCCTTCCTGAGAAGCAGTCCTATAGCATAAGAAACTGACCCGTCTGTTCCGTCTGTGATCCATCTTTTGATCCTATCCTAAAAAAAGGAAGAACTAAGATTTCTTGGATTCTCTCTGTAATTTACCTCTGCTCTGCAGATTATCAATATGTCATGAACTCCAAACATTTGCTTCTCGTTGAGTTTCCTAATCCTGACTGAAGAGCAAATCCTGAAGTTATTAGGTAGTGAGGGCTCATTTATCAAATCCTTACAAAGAAACTTCTCTTTTTGGAGTGTCTTTCCCTTTCCTATCAGTTAGCAGTTTATCTTTTATAATCACTGATTACTGTCTATGCTGTCTACTTGAGGTGGAAGGTAGGGAGTCACTAAACCATATGAAGACTGATAAAGGAAGATATCTGTCTGTTGCTCTCTTCCGGTTTACTTCTGATGCAGGGTAACAGGTACCTTCCACGCTCATTAATCAGACTCTTCCCCTAATAAGTGCCTCAGTGCCCCCTGCAGGTTGTGTGTGTTTCTCCTCCTGCAAGCTGTCTTTCCCTTAACCCTTTCCTGAGAGACCTGGTGACTGGGATTTTTCTCAAAGGAGCTGGAGACCAGGAGGATTGCTTACTGAAAAAGTTCTCTAAGATGTTTTTATCCGATGAGGGTGATGGGAAAAATGACTCTGAAATGGTGGTTTTGATCTCACATGCAATTTTAAGGTAAGAATCAATCCCAACTATTTGGCTTATAACATTAGTAGTTATGAGGCCTAAGCTGTGGGAGGCCTTTATAGGTGACAAATCTGAAGTCAAAAAACACCAAACAATTTTATAATGTTCCCAAACTATCTTTTGGTGGATGTAAGACCAGAGTTCAGGTCTCCTGGGAACTATTCAAACACTATTTCATTTACCTTGATTTGAATAGTTTGCTTTCTGTATTTTCAAAAGCTTCTGTTTTTATCTTCTAGTTACAGGTCTTAAGAACTTATCCCTAAGAGTACCTAATGCCATCCATTCGGCTTCAGTAGGTAACTAATGGATTAGGTCTTCCAGCATGTCAAAAGGATCTTCGTGGTAATGCTAATCCAATTTGTAACCACATCCTGCTGCCACCGCACATGTCTGAGAGGTCAAAGGTATAATTTAGTGAGAACTAGAAAGTGCGATAAACAAGGGAGATGGCTCGTTTCTCGATTGACTCGAAATTTGCCTACAGCAGAAGCGCTCTGACACACAACCTTGTAATGAGCCCTGGCTGTAAAGGAAGAAATCTGTTGGCTTTTTCTAGATTTTATGATCTGGAAATTCTTGAACACTTTGTGAACCTTCCATTTTCTGAAATGGCATTCATTCATTCTCAAATTATTAAATGACTTTGTGGACCCTGAGTTTATCTTGCTTATTCTAACATGTAGAATGGCCACTGACTCAGATCTTTTATAGCCCAAGAGTTCGGAACCCACGAAAGTCTCTTTGAAACTGTTTACAGGTTTGGAGTACAAATTCCAAGGGACCAATGCTGCACATTTATGTAAATCTTTGGGGAAAAAAAATTGAAAAATTGAGATACGGTTGAGTTCTATAGATCAAAATTAAGAGTGTATTTATCTAGGTATAATTTCTGAGAAACTAAATTTAAGGAGATTTTATAAAACTACTTGCAAAAGACAGCTCTTTGAACCACAAATCTCTGTTTCTTCAGCTTCTGAATTTCCTCTTGCTAAGTAGTTTTAAAGCTACTTAACAGTATTTAATTGACATTTTATTCACTGTTTTACTTGCTCCAAGTCTTTCTTACTCAAGCTCTCCAGATTACAGCTTTATACCTGAAAAGTTGCTATATCCCGGTTTCTGAAAGGCTAAACAGTTTGATGTAATTTCTACCCCAAATCTGTGATGTTGCTGCTCCAGATTCTGGAACAACATTTTTCAACTGTCAATTAAGATCTTTAGGAGGTCATCAAATCAATTTAGTTCATTGTGACCAGCATTAAAAGGAGGGAAAAAGGAAGGAAGGAAGGAAGGAGAGAGAGAGAGAGAGAGAGAGAGAGAGAGAGAGAGATAATTGCATAGACTATGAGAAGTTGAGTGCAAGTTCAGTATCGTTAGGTGAAACTCTTTCTTCAGTTATGTGTGTATCTGGATTGTGACATAAATTATTTCTCAAGTGGGTTGTAGTCAAACTGAGACACACTATTCCGGACTGCAATGGATAAGACAAAGAACCCCTTACTGCCCGTGTGAATCATTCTGAGCCTTGGATTTCTTCTCTGTGTGCAATAACTTTCATAATAGGGCTGTTGTAAGAATTAAGTAAAAAACAAAATGGCATTGGCATACATGATATGACATACTTAGAACATAATATTGTTATTTTGGAGAAATTGTAATAAGAATTATTTGAAATCATTTGAAATAATAGATCAAAGTACTGACACTTATCCCTTAAACCAAGTTCCCTCTTTGCAAACTCCTGTCTCCCAAGCTTACAGCCCCTGGAAGGAGAAGCCGAGCTTTCCCAAGACTAGAACAAAGATGCCATTGATCAGACTTAAATCTCAGATGCTGGCTTTTTTGACTTCTTTTCCAAGACAATAGTCATGAAATTTGGGTTGTAAGAAAGAAAAGGATTTTCTAAATTCTTTTATTTCATCTTTAACTATTGAGAAACTGGGCAGACAAACAATACTAGAGAGCTGTAAAAAGTGATCCGAAGAAGGGTGAGTCAGGAAGAAAGTGGGACTATTCCTGCTCCTGGGCTCCCCCGGACTCTGGGCAGAAGACAGGGCCGGGGAGCAGCTCCAAGCCTCTGGTCCTAACCATTCCCAGGGCTGGGGGCAGGCTGTGTGTGTGAGCGGGAGCCAGGTGTGCAGGGATACTCTAGACTGCAGGAGAGGAATGTTGAAGGGAAAGGGGCTTCTGCCACTCAAGGGGACTTTGGACATTGTCGCTTTACAGTCTTCTGCTTAAACACAGGGCCATTGCCCCAAATTAAATTCAACGGCTTAATTTTCTTTTTAACAGAAAGATCTGAGTCCAAGCCCCTCAGAGTGTTGCTCAGCACTCCTATGGCGTGGCAGCCACCCAGAAGTCCCCAGGAGTCCTGAGGAATGCAGGATTTGGTTGAAAGTAGCCGAAGGGCCTGCCCAGCGACTGCCGTAGGAGGTTGTCGAAAGGGGCTGTTGCAATCCACCTTAGACAAAGGTCTAATTGGGATGCTCAGTCCAGGGTCAGAGAATGTGCTATCTCAGCAAAAATAGAGATAGAGGTCCTGTCACCAGGGGAGCAGGCCCGGGAGCGCCGTCTGAGTCCTGGAAACAGCACAAGAGTGGCTATCACCGCAGGCCGCGTCTAGACTGCCCAGCAGATGGGCGAGTCTCTCCTGAGATGTTACCGGCAGTGGGAGGAGGCCAGACTGGGAAAGCTTGGCGGACACCCACAGCCTCGGGATGCCGCCTCCCTGAGATTACACACACCGCCGCTCTCGTTTCACAGAAGTCCAGGCGAGAGGACAGAAATCCGACAAGTATTTCTCTGACTCACTCCAGCAGAAACTAAGTTGCACAAAGAGATGGGTTGACTTACTGGATCAGACTGCCTTGACAGTGTGAAAACACCCTTCTCCACTACCCGACGGGGATGGCATTATGAAGAAGCTCTGACTCTTTACAAAGAAACGAACTCCATGTCTTTGCACATCTGAGCACAGTGCGACCACGTTTGTGATACTTCTTATCATTACTGTGATGCCCTAACGATGGGAATTACAGTCTTCTAAGTTTCCACACCAGTCTTCACATGGTGGAATATTTTGAGTAACAACTCCACAGATTTAAATTCATAACAATCTAATTTAGAAGCCTGTATGCGGGAACCTCAGGTTCTGAGGCTTCTCCAAGAACGTAGCAGCACAGAAGAGAGGAAGCCGGCCTGTGGGTCGCTGAGCCCGCGTGTGACTCGGGGCTGGTAGGAAAGTAATGCAGCATTGGAAAGTTCACAGAAGATGCTTCCGCTCTGTGGGTTCCAGATGAAATCCAACTGCGATTTGTGCATCTTGAGCTTTAGTTTGGTCTCTTCCTCACAATCACAGGGAAAGTGGGGGTGCTGGTGAGGGAAGGGGGGTAAGCTATTAAAGCTAAACGAGAAAAGGGCATCCTTTGTTTTTAGGGGCACTGGCCTGTCCGGAGCTTTTCCTTATTCTTGGAGAAAGGACTGTGGCAGACGTGGCGAGAGCAGGCGATGTCAGAGCGCCGCTGACCAGGGAGGATGGGGGTCTAGGTGCCCCTTGCTTCGTGTGCCACAGGAGGCAGGACAACCCTGGCTTTTACTGAGAATGTGGGGCTGGGACTAATTACCCCAGCCAGAGAAAGAGGGCTCTGGCCCTGGAACCACCACTTACGAGCTACGTGAATAGGAGCAAATAGCTTCATCTTATCTCAGTCTCCTGTTCTGCAAGATGGGCATGCAACTGAAGTGCCTACAGGCTGTTAGAATTCCACAGATTTCTATAAAACATAGATTTCCATATCTAGAGTTTAGAAGCTCATTCGAAGTCAGTCTATTTTATTCTTTTGGGTAACTTTAGGCTTGAATCCCGCTACCTATATGATGCTGGGTAAATGCTTTTTTGTTGTGTTTTTTGAGACAGGGTCTGCCTGCGCATAGTCCAGGCAGGTCTTGATCTCATGATCCTCCTGCCTCAGCTTCCTGAGTGTTAGGGTTACAGGGGTGCTTCACCATGCTTGCCTCTAAAGTGTTTGTTTTTTGAAACTCAATTTCCTTCTTTGAAAAGGGGATGATGGATGAAGATGTGGCTTAGTGGTAGAGTGCTTGCCTAGCAAATGTGAGGTCCTGGATTCAATTCCCAGTTCAAAAGAAAAGTGGGTCTAACTCCCATCATTTGAGATTATTTAGACATAGTGAGGGGTACATGTCAAACTCATCGTTTTCTCCTCTTCCTCACTTTGATCTTATCTTCTGGTCCATACCAGTACGAAGGCCAGAGAGATGTCAGGGGAGAGGAGAGGGAACCAGGGAGGTCTCTCAGGCCTTTGGCTTTGTGTCTTTGTTGCACATTCCGATTTTCGGAAAATGAGCAAGTCTCAGCTGAGAGTAGGTGGCCAAAGAGAAAGGAGACAAGAGACTGGGAGAGAATATCACCGGAACGGAAAGCAGCTTAGTGTGGAGTGAGAAACAGGAGTCCCACTGACCGGCAGCCCGTGGGATACATCACCGTCTGAGTTAGTGTTCTCAGGACTGTGATCCCGCTTTTGAAAATGCACCGGCTCTCCAGCGCTACCCGCAGGAAGTCTAAATGCATCGAAGGCCCCCTGTGATAGGTTTTGGCCTCCTCTCCGGGATCATTGGCGGCTGTCCCCTGTGAGTGCCCTTCCTAGGGGGAAAGGAGGGAGAAGAATTAACAAGAAACTTATTATTGAAATAAAGTTGGCAGGGCTTGTCACCTTGGCAAAAAAATTAATTTCAGGTAGAAGAAGGGGAGAGATGAAATTAGACAAAGAGAAGTCACAGATGTCAAGAAGCTGTTTTTGTTTTCCCTTCCAGATATACATTAACTCTGGTGGCAGTACGCTCAGAAAAACGCAAGGATCCTGATTTGTTTGTCATGGATTCTAAGCCATACTGATGGTAACATGCATCATAAATATTACAACAGGAAAAAGAAACGTGTCCTTCATATGACACATCTTGATTTTAAAAACCTGTGTAGAAAGCATTTGCTACTTTCTTCATTCAGTAGATATTGAGAACCTAATAAATACTAGGCAATGTTCTAGAAACTCGATATGCATCCAGGTAAAATAAAATCCCTGCCTTCCTCTTTGGCTTGATTTTTTAGCCCAAGGACTCAGAAAATAAACGTAAGAATTTACTTAACTCTGCAGCACCCTGGTAGAGGATTCGCGCAATGGACAGAAATAATAGGATGCAGGGACTCAGGGCTGCCCGCCGCGGGTAGGGGTGGTGGAGCCTGGTACTGGAAGCCGGCTGGGTGGGGAGTGGGGAGAATCAGTCCTGCCGAGCAGGCCCTCTCCCAGCAATTGTCTTGGAGGAGGTACGAGAATGACTCCTGACTCTGCAGAAGAGACTGTGTGAGCAGCGAGAAGGGCCAGTTTAGGTGCGCTCACATAGGAGGATGGCCGATGTGTACAGGTCTCACCAGGCTGCGGAGTCGAAGCTGAGCAGGCACAAGGCAAAGAGTCCAGGAAGGCTTGAAGAGTCAGCTAAGATCACAAGGCTTCCTGGCCGTCATGTGGACTTCGGCTTTTCTTCCGGGGGAAATGGAATCCATTCTGGGGTTCCTCGGAGGTCTAGAGGCTCTTGTTGAACACATCTCAAAAAAAGACCACTGAGGGCCGGCGTCCAAGCACTGAGTAGAACTGCATGAGGGAGGCTGCTGCAGTAGTCGGGTGGAAGACAATGCCAATTGCAGGTTGGTGGCATGGTCATTGGGGAGCAGGGGAGTGGTCATCCGTAAATGTGCATTTCCGGGAGTAAAACATGGTACAGTATTGTCTTAGTCCATTCAGCTGCTATAACAAAATGCCACAAACTGGCAGCTTACAAGTAATACAATTATTTTTCACAGTTCCTGGAGACTGGAAAGTCCAAGGCCAAGGTGCTGGCGTGTTCATTGTCCGCCGAGGGCCTGCTTTTTCACAGGTGGCACCTTCTCATTTCATCCTCGTGGGGTGGAGAGGAGAGCAAGCTTCCTTGAACCTCTTTTATTAAAAGCATTAATCCCACTTATGAATAATTCAGTATACAAATTTTGAGGGGATACAGACATACAGACCATAGCGCACATGCTCCCTGTTACTACAGTCACGTGAATTGGAAATTGCAGTCCCACAGACTATATCTCCTTTCTTCAAGCTCCAAATAAACATCATCATATGACTGAGACTTCGTAAAAGCAGCAAAACCAACACCAAACTTTTTTTTAACCCAGCATATTCCAAATTTGTTAGAAAACAAACTCTTGTTGATAGTCCTCTATTAAGATTCTCAGTCCTGGGATTTCTTTCCCAGAAAAAAGATTTCCAAGAATAGCAGTTTTCCATGGAACAGTGGAAGAAATATTGGATTAGAGGAATATCATTTTTATAACCAGTGCTTTTCCCTGAAAAATAACTACTGTAAAATCTGAATAATCCACTGCTAAATTATGAACATCCCTTATATTTCTATTGAGCTTTAGGGTATTATTATGTGGTTATTAACGTGGCATTCCATAAAAATAATGCCATGATTCTATTTATGGAATTGATAACCAAAATAATAGACCATTACATTCTTAGATTTTATGTCTCTTCCAAGAATGGAAATGTTATACAGTGTTATTGGCCCTACTTCTTTGAAAATGTCTTGCAAATTAGCACCTAATGTTTAAATTATATCCTTACCCTTGCACAAGTTTAAAAAGTTGGTTCTGGATGAGAACACCCTTTTATTCACCACCGAAGCAATGCGAGCCAGCTGTAACCATGCCTCACCTAACAGCAAAAGAATGTTCAGAGGCATGCCCCGTTAATTGAAACTACAGGGGGCCCTTAAGTAGGCAAAGTGTTATTACTCAGTTTCCAATGGGTCCGGGATATCAGAATTACCATTCCCTACTCCCGCAAAAGTCACTCTGGGAATGGTAATGGCCACGAGTGTCAGGCCTCTGGCTTCCTTTCTCTTTCCTTATCCCACTCATTCTCAGAAGACTCGGAGGGGTACGCACGTTACCATCGCAACAACTAGTTTACTGCTAGGAACATGAAAGGTCTGTAGTTTGCAGACCTGCGGGGGTTCCCAGGCCCTTGGCCACGGGCACCAGGCTGTTACAAGATGTACTTCAATATCAATAATTTTTTAAAAATCTCTTAAACCGGTAAAGTAGAAAATATAGTCCCCTTTATTTAGGACGTTTAAGTCTGAGGGAAGTTATTCTTACTTTATTCTAAGCCATTGCTTTAAAAAGGTATACCTAATGTAGTGCATTGGTTTACGTATCCATGCATATTTTTTGTAGTACTGGGGTTTGAACCCAGGGCCTTCACATGGTGCTCCATCCCAGCCCTTTTTATTTTGAAACAGAGTCTTGCTAAGTCATGGAATTTGAGATCCCCCTGTTTCAGCCTTCCAGAATGCTGGGATTACAGGTGTGCCCCACTGTGCTCCAGCTCTGATTATTTTAAAAATGAGATTATTTGCCACATTTGATCTTCTTTTTTATTTGAAATCAAATCAGTTTATTGTAATTTCTAGAAAGCAAATAGTCTAGGTTTGCCATATGTGAGTTGGTCTCTTATTTAGACTGAAGTGTTTGTGAAAGTGGGTGTGTGAAGAGGCCAGAATTCAAGACTGCTGTGGGCAGGTGTGAGCAAGATCTTGGGATACACTGGTCAAGTCTAAATTGAGTGTTCTTCCCATCTGTCCACTACCAACTCCAATCCGGTACCCCTCCCACACCCAAGACCTGGTCTAATGTAGCATGTGGAAAAGTAAGAAATACCTATTGGGACACTGATCATGTTATGGTTACTGGCACAGGAAAATCAGGCTGTAAATATAATATAATAAGCAACATCAATGATACAACACAAAATACTACTGTCTGATTCTTATGTATTCCCCTGTTAACCCAGAGAAATAGAGGACCCAAGATTTGACTGATGGAGTTTCCTATATATTAGCTGTTCTTCCCCCAGAAGGACAGCGATGTCATTCATCTTCACACTTCATGTGCGATATATGGTAAGACCTGAAAATGTATGATTGTTCACAGATTGTTTATATAGTATATAATGTTAGATGTATGGTTGAACTTTTAAAATTGCACTTTATCCTGGTAAGGATGCTTTTCAGTTTACTCTGTTGTTACTTGTATTCCCAATTAGCATCATAAAGTCAAAAACATCGTAAGTCAAACCATTATAAGGTGGGGATTGTCTATATTTTCTTCCATAGTGTCACCCATTTCTTTTACCATTTCTTTCTCAATTATCGATCTCTCTGCTTTCTCTTTTATTTCCCTCCAACAAAACCAAAAATGATGTTCAACTGAAAATTGATTCATGTAACTCCTTCTCTCTGAAACCCTTCAATGTCTTCTCTCTTTCCTGAGAATAAAAATCTGAATATGTTCAATTTATTTTTTTACCAGGGTCATCAGTACCCATGTGCCATGGGTCTTGTATATTTTACCACCTTATTCCCAGGTTCTTAGACTTTTTACGTAGGCTATTTCCTCTGCCCAGAATGTTTTGGAATGTTTTTCCTATCCTCATGATTTGTGAAACCTGCTCATTCCCTTCATTTGGCTTTTTCTGATCAGCCTACCTAAAACTGGCCACTTCTTTTAGTTTGTTGTTTAGACATTTATACATTGGTTTCATAGTACTTAGTATAAATTGTAATTATTTTCTGTTTGTCTTTATTCTCAGTGAGGTGAGAGATGGTGCTAGTCTTGCTCAATCTTTTATCTCCAGTATCTAATTCGGTGTGTGGCATATAGGAAATGTTCAGCATGTTTTTATTTAAAAGAATTATGACAAAGATCTAATGTAAAGTTTTTTTTTTTATTAAATTCTATGTTCCTGACATTCCTTGCAAAGTTGGAATGAGTTCTTAAGATAAAATTGAATCACGTAGAATGAGAACAATTTTTAGGAAAAACAAAAAAAGAACAAACAAAAAGAGCGGGTGCCATATGATATATGTCTGCAATCCCAGCTATTCAGAAGGCTGAGGTAAGAGGATCTCAAGTTCAAGGTCAGCCTGGGCAATTTAGCAAGACCCAGTTTCAAAATAAAAATTTTGAAAAGTGTCCAAGCTATAGCTCAGTGGCAGGGTACCTTTGGGTTGGATCCTTAATACCGATTTTATTTTAAATGGCTCAAGATTCAGGGTAGTCGTAAGAGGTCCGGGGCATTATAGTATACCCTGGAATTGGGAAATCTGAAACAACCTATTCAACTCCCCTTTTCTCTTTACAGATTGAGAAACAGAATTATAAGAAACTAAATGACCTTCTTGGGGTCTGGAAGCTAGTTAACAGCGCAGGCAGGATTAGAAGCTCTACCCCGAGGCTCATTTCACCACATCACCTGTTTGGTAGAACAAGATCTACTAGAAGCTTAGGGGCACCACCGATCTGAAGTTTTAGAATCTCAAAAATGAAAACGCTGAGTTCTGAGGAAAAGGATGGAGCAGAACTTGTGCAGTTTTGGGATTTGCCTTTGAAGGGAAGAGCTACACATTTCTCTTTCATCCTCTCCCTTTTTACTGCTGGAATATAGATGTGATGGTGAGAGCTAGCACAGTCATGTTGGATCCACGAGATGGAAACATATATGTTGAAACGATAGAGTAAAAAGAAAGAAATAACCAGGGTCTTCACATCGTTGGGCTGCCTTATCAGTCCTAGAATGCTGGAATGCTTCAGAGAAATTTTGGTGAGAAGAAAGTTGAAGTCTATTCCGAGTTCCTTTATTTCAGCAACCTACATAGTAAATATATGACTGGCATGCTGTCCTACACCCAGACTACGCAACATCAGTGGATGGGTGGTAATGATGTGGACATCGATGGCTGGAAATCTGATGACTCTACATGAGATCATTGTACATTATATGCTAATATTGTTATCCGTGAAAAGGTGGAAGTTAGGTCAAGTGCCCATGCACCTTGGAGTTCTAGAGCCATCAGTGTGAGTTGGACAGTCTGGGATGGGGGGTCCTGTAGAAATTCGTGCAACCATTTTTGGTGTCAATATTTGGAGGAGGGAATTTAGTGTTCAGGATCGGAAATGCTAATTGTCCTGCAGAGTGTAGGACATTGTCCCGCACAGCAAAGATGGGTCTATAGCCCTTGTGATTTGCAAATACTGTGCTGAGCCTTTATTTATATAGGTGAAAATCTGGACGGTTTATAATTACCTGAACCAAATTCTGTTTTACATCCACATAAAGATTCTATTGTGCATTGTTTTAACAGGCTGATTTTCCCAGAAATGCAAATCCCATGTAAATTCAGGGAAGCTTTTATGTTGTTTTATTACAAACTTCACTAAGAAGTGTACACCATTTTAAAAAATATCACCTACAATAATGCTGCCTTAGTGAGTCATCAGCCTAATACCTTTATAGGAAGCTGCAGTTATGACTATTTCATTCTTACAGATTCTCTGAATAGGAGTAAGCACCTTCCCATTTCATGCTGTTTTAGGGTGGGGTTTTTTTGTTTGTTTTTTGTATGTTTGTTTGTTTGTTGATATAGTTGTGCCTAAATATACACCATTTCAGAAGTTACCTGTGGAAATTTCAGTTTCTATCCTCAAAGGAAAGAAGCATGCATTTCCTTAAACCTTTTTTTATTTTTTTATTTTTTTCCCCTGATAACTGAAGGCAAAACAAGATGGCTGGAGCTAGAGCAGCCAGGTTGGGTCAGGAGACCAAAGCTACCCTTGAAGATGGCTGAGCAATTTGGCAGAGAGAACATGTGTTTCTGAGGGTGAACAGCTGCTATGCACCAACATAACTGCCTACCCAAACTACTAGGTGAGAGAGCGTGCATCTTGCTCTTGTTCGAGCCATGGCACTTGGGGGCCTCCTTGTCAGAACAGTGTAACTAGATTCTTACCCAGTATGGATGAGAAAAGCACAATGTAAATAAAATATAATACAAGTCCTTGAATTTTTTATTACGTTTGCAAGCCTAAAAGAAATTTCAATGATAAATGAAAAAAACAAAACCTTGTGGGTATAAAATTAACAATTTAAAAATGACGTTGCATTTAGTTTTTGTGTCTTTTTCTATAATCAAAAAGATAAAACCAGCATTTAAAAAAACTGGGGAAGAGAAAAAAATAGCAGAGATAAAATCCTTTTCATTAGAAATAGTGCTACTGAAAGTTGTAATTCAGGCTTCTAAGAGGCACAGATGCCTGCGTTTCTGGCATAAGCATGATGCTTTTTTCTAATTTTATACATATGTAAATATACATACATATATATATACATACATATTCATGCCAACTTTCCAAATATATACAACGGACATATTCTATAAATTTAAAAACAGTAATTTGAAAATAGAATAAAAACATGTCAAAGGATTTGAAATGTTTTACGTGTTTAACAAGTATTTCTAAAAAATAAAGGAGTTCTTTGTATTTAAAATGCACAGTGATAGTTTTGGGGGGCTAATTACCCTTCACTTCTATAGTATTAACCTGCAGGGAAGCTTATATTTCCATCTAATGACAGTTAAGTAATTGTGCTGTGATGTAAAGACCAAATCCACTTATGCAGTGAGTAGCTTAGTGCCTTGCACATAGTAGGTGCCCATGAAGCATTTAGCTACGTGAATGTCTGATGGTTATATTCTTATGGTGCACCATTATATTGGCTTCCATTTTATCAATATATTGTGCAAGTAAGACACATCAATTAAAGTACCTGAACAAAGGAGTTCAAAGGATACTATCTATAAGTTTGATCGTCCTTTAACAAAACAACCACTGAAGAAAAACAAAAGAACAACAACAACAACAGCAAAACATTAGGAGCTTAGAAACCAAGCGCGTGTCTAAGAGAGTGAATTCTGAAGTGAGACAGAGGACTAGAAGCCAAGGCTGCTGCCTGCCCATTTCAGTGTTTTGTTGTAGCTGACCACACTTCCTCCCTCCTTAGAGAAAATCAATGCACAATGAAATTATCTGTACTCATCTCTGATTAATAAATAGAAATCTTTCTTGTTGGAAGACATTAATGTGAAACGATTGTTCATGTGAAAAATTCGGTTTCTTTTTCTCAACAGCTTTTCAATTTTTCATTTTGTCAATGTTAAAAAAAATCCGATAAAAAAGTAAAATGATTCCTTAAAGTGTGCAGAGAGCAAATGCAGAGTGTGCAAAGAACAAATGCAAAATTAAAAAAAAAACAATTTAGAAGAATTTTCACTCAAATGTATGTGTGTCTATTACTCAGAAACAACAAATGTTGGCATGTTTAGTCAAATCTGTGACTTAAAAAGGAAACTGAAAATCATTACAAATGTAAGGGAGATGAGTGGTGCAGTTAGGAATTTTCAGGTGGGTGCCTCTATTTAGCAGCTAAGTGAATCTCTCTCAAATAGCACATCTGAGACTCACGTGCTTACATCTGTGCACACACCGGATCTGTGTAAATCTGACTCTACTCACTAGGTTTGTATATGCAGCTAGGAAATTGTACAAATTACATTTCAGAGTACACTTAGAATGCCCGCAATGATATTTTTCACATGTTGAAATGTTAGGCTTTTTCTGGGTATTTTCTACCCTGCCTCTCTAATTTGTATTTGGGTTTCAAACTTCCTTTGCAGGGACTGTGTCTAATTCTATGTTCTTTGCACCACTAGGCATACTACTTGTACTAAATAACTGTTTATTATCATTGAGTGCCTTCATGTAAGCACGACACAATGTCATCTGCCAAAATCCTCTCTGCATTTATATGTTGCCTTTAAAAACACACAAACCCAAATAAATCACTTAAATATGATGCACTGTACATTTGGGTCTGCTGGTTCCCCTTCTCACTTTTTATTTCTCCAGTATTAACCTTTCTTTCCACTCTCCGTCTTTCTTTACTTCTAGATCAAACAGCTTTTAATGCAAATTCAATACTTCTTAAAAGCTGAGAACTATTCGGCCTCTGATAAACCTAATTTAGCATTCAGAGAAAAGGTTAAAAGAAAGAAAAAGGAAAGACAGAACACACGCACATTCATGTACGCCCACGAAATAGAGGGGTCACATCAGGGAAGAGCAACAGTGCAAAGGTAGAGGGGTTCAACGATGGAACGCTTAACAGCAGAACTTTAATTTGAAAGAGATTGAAAAACCAAAGAGATATTTAAAAATTTTTCGAATCACTCTCACATCTTCTTCCTTTGTTGCTTCTTTTCAGTTCTTTCAAAGAAACTTGACAGCCCTGCAAAAACAAAACCCTTCAACATTTCTTGAAGCTTAAAGTCTCGGTCTTCAGAAAAGAACTCTTTCTACATTGTACACACTTAAAGCAGACTTGGACGAAAGTACCAAACAACAGCTCAGTAGCAGCTATTTCAAGTCACGTAAGATTCATCCAAAGATGCCAAAAAGCTTAGAACTAAGCGAGCCCCGATTGTGGGTTAAGAAAGAGGGAAAGAAAGAGGGAAAGCACTTCACTGTATGCTCTTGCTATTGAAATAAAAATCACTATATTCACCCAGCATTTGAATTGATAAAGAATCTTTACAAATAACTTGCATTTGATTCTGTAACCTTTGAAAACGTTTTAAAGGATAGTGGCATTATTCTACTCTTACCATCCACTCCATATTCTTGGGGATAAACCACACAAAGCATCTAAGAGAGAATGCGATTGTTGGAATCATAGATTTACAAAAGCGGGAGACTCGGTGAGGACTAGTCAGAAACCAGTTCAAGAATCAGAAGACCTTGCTGGGCATCTGCTCCAACACTAATTAAGTCTAATTTGAACAAGGCATTTAATCTCCCAGGCTCAATTTGCCTATGTGTGAAACAGGAACAATATTATTTGTCTTGTCTTGCTCAAAGTTGTGTAGATCAAATGAGATAATATATCTGAAAGTGCTTTGATTCTGGCAAAACATGCTGCAGATCAAAGGTATTATCTTCTAATACAACTCCTAATCAGCAGATGAGAAAAGTGAAGCACATTGTGCTGGGGTGACTCCCACGTTTTAAAGACAGGAGGACCAGAATTACAATTTGGGCTTAGGAGGATCTGGAAGGGGAGATTTTCCTCCTGTTTTCGTGGCCAGGCATTGTTTGGAGAGCCCGTGATCTGAAAGTGGCCTGAGCGTTCCCTTCTTTTCTTTATTTGTGTCCTGATTTTCTCTTCAGCTTGGAGGAAGTCAAGACCTGCAGGAATGAGCAAAGACATTCTGCTCCCTGAATTTGAAGTGCCCAAAACCACGATTTCCGGCTAACATCCCTTAGACTCCTAGCACAAGGCTGGGGGTGGGAGGAGGGAGGTGGACCTTGAATTATTTCCAGAAGAATGAAAACCAAGCTCTGTAATAGAATCAATTACATATTTTATACCCATTCATATTACTATGCTTTCAGTGTAGGCAGCTGTTATTAAGATTGCTCAGATGAAAGCCCGCTTTACAATACCCTCACACAAAAAAATAAACCTATTAAGCTTTAGTGGGCGATTGTTGTGATACGAATTATGGTCTTTTTATTCACTTGTTTTCAACACTTTTTTTTTTTTTTTTGGTTTCCAGTAAAAAAAATCATCATTAGATAATTTTAGGGATTTTTGTTAGGCCTAAAAAATTTCTCGAGATGGATTGGTCAAATTGTAAAATTCGGAGCGGGGGGCACTGGGTTTTGCTCAGTGGTTACAGTGCTTGCCTAACAAGCTGAAGGTCCTGAGTTTGATTCCTGGCACACACACAAAAAAATTGTAATGTTTTCAGCCTAAATTGTCACCAGTAAAAATTCAGTACTTAGGTTTAGACTCATACTCAGCGGATTTGCGGGGGGGCGGGTGGTGCCGGGATCGAACTCAGGGCCTTGTGCTTGCTGGGCAAGCTTTTACCACTGAGCTAAATCTCCAACCTTCTCAGTGGATTTTGAGAGCACAGAAATTTTTTTGAAAAGATAGTATGTTCCAAATCTGGTAATTCTTACAAATCAGCATATCCAGAAATTCTCCTAGCAGGATAGCTCGGAAAGTAAAGAAAAAGTTATAGAGAATTGTATTTATTGGGTATGGGAGGATTTATAACAAAATGTCAATCATGAATATATTTTAAATGTGAAAATTGGGAAGGATGATTGAATTACTTAGTAATAATGATATAGCTGCAATTTATTGAACTCTTATGCGCACTTATGCTTAAAATAACCCTGCAGGGTAGTTATTAATATTCCCATTTTGTAGATGAGAAAACTGGAGCTCAGAGAAATGAAGTAATGGATCAAAGTCACAGAGCTTATAAATGACATTGATCAAATTCAAACTCAGTTTCAACTCGACTCAAGCCTAGGATGCAAACTTCAATTTCTGAGATAGTGACAAGGTGAGAAGGGATTCAAACCTTTTTTATTTATTTATTTTTTTGCATCACTAATGTATACGACCAGTGGCTCAATGGCAATATTTTGCGGAGTCTGAAGCTTGGAAGAATTTAAGAAATTATTAAGAAAGTCCATTGCCCTCCCTGAGAAATCCACCTTGGAGTTGACTTCAAGAAAACGGGCAACGACTAACCCAGGCTCTCCAATCCAGATATGACTCCAGCCCTAACCTAAAACCAAGAGTGCCACCAGCAGTTGTGATAGACACCAGGGCAGAGTGCTCGAACTTTATTTCCCCCTCCATTCTTATGGCTCTTGCTTTGCTTTCCCTGCTCTACAGGACGTAATAAAATCCCTACTGTAGTGTGGCTCCCTGGGACATGGACGCACAGCAGTGAATACCACTGTGCAGACTTGAGACTCACAGCTGGATGGTGTGTGAGCTGGACTTCCTCTTAAAATGAATACACTGTTTATTCACCATCCTACTAACTGACTGCCTGTCTAGTGTGTAATAGGAAGGTGGCTTGTTTCTAGATTACAACAGAGGAAAGGAGAGCTGATTCTCACCCTAATGAAATATCTATCTTGGAACTTCTAACACTTCTCAAAAACGTGGTACAGTTCAGGTTCTTCTCTTCCCATCACCACACATCCAATAGGGTATGTTGATTTTTCCTGGGAAAGTCTTTTGAGTCATTTTTAATTCTCCTTTTCTATGAGTTCAAGCCATTCTTGCCTCAAACTTGGATTGTTAAAACACCTTCCTTAAAGGTTCTTACTTCTTTGAACAAATATTGATTGCATCTCAGATGCCAGTTACTCATCTACCTAAACTTTGCTCTGTGTTTTTCTGGTCCATCTTGTGTACCGTCCTACATCAGCAGACCCTTTAGTGGCTTTGCCCCAGTGTCACAACACCACCCCGGTTAGAGCCGAGCGTGACAAAGAGGGTCTCAGGAGGGTCTCTGAAATCATTCTCAGACAGAGCAACTTGAGGGTCTAGAATGGACTGCACTGTGGCTTCTACTAGGATGAGAGGAAAGCTGAAGCTTGGAACACACATGAGGAAGATACAGTCATCCTGAACTATTGGGCCTGCCTCTGTGGAAGGGTGGCTGGTGATCAACAAGCATTTATTAAGTGATTATTCCCAGGGTATATTGAGTGACATGACTGCTCGTGGCCATCAGCCCGATCGCTGTCATCAGGCTCAAATTGACACCTTAACCCTCTTCCCTCCATCACAAACCCTCCGGAAAATTTGGCCTGACTGCCTCTGTGTTCTGGAGCATACTGTATTCATTCCTACCCATGCACTCGCTATGCAATTTCTCTTCTAAGTCCCATGTCTGCTCCCGCTCTGAAACAGAACTCATGATGCCACAGATTTTCTTCTCCAATATTTCCTCCCATGGATGCCACTGCCTACTTCCTACATGTAAGTCATTGACGGGGGAGCGGTGACATGTGGGCTTGGGGTGAGAGTGCTGGGATTTTATTTCAGAGTCTACTACTTACTGGCTTTCTCACACTCGGCAAGCTAATTTACCCACTGTCCTTGTAAGTAAATTGAGGATAAATCATAGAGCTTGCCTAATAAAGCTGAAGATAGTCTATTCAGTGAGACTGGTACACACTAAGTGCTCTTATTACACCTTGTTTCTTTCTTTTTTTTTTTTTTTTTTTTTTTTGTACTGAGGATCCACCCCAGGGCATTCTCCTAGTGAGCTGTGTTCCCAGCCTGTTTTATTTTTATTTTGAGAAAAGGTCTCACTATGTTGTCCAGGCTAGCCTTAAACTTGTGATCGTCCATGTCCTGATGGCGTCACATTGCTTTTAATAGTCTTAATAGTCATCTTAATCTGCTCTTGGGGATATTTGTGTCTTTGACTTCCAGGATACAGGTGGCCCCTGACTTCCGGTGGTTCAATTTCCAATCTGTCGACTTTACACTGGTGTGAAAACATATCTCTAAAGCTTTTCTGTTTTTCACTTTCAGCACAGTGTCCAAAGGTTACAGGAGATATTCAACACTGTTATGAAAATCAAAAGGCTTTGCATTAAATGCTTCTGCCCAACTGTAGCTGAATGTAAGTAAGTATCCTGAAGACATCCGAGGTAGACAAGGCTAAGTTACAATAGTTCCATAGGCAGAATGGTCTCTGTTTTTTTCCATAGCATCCAGTAGGGGTTACACTAAAAGTACTCAATAACTACCTAGTTGCACCGAATATATATTGGACAATTCCTGGCAGCAGATAACATAATTATTCTTAGGCCTCCTGCAGGACCTGTCTGAAGCTTACTATTTATTCTTGCTACAGTCCGTTACCAGTACCTACTCCACCCTATTCTCCCGACCCCGGGCTCTTGTGCTTCTCATTAAAACTCGCCAAATGCTCAGGATCATTGAGAATTCCTCCCTGACCTGCCCCTCTTCTGTGTGCACTGACCAGCGCTGGCCTCCCCTGGAGGGCGCAGTTCGTGCTTCCTTCCTCCTGCCCCTGCCAGACAAAGTCCCTAAAAGCATTTCTCACCATGTCTTCCCTGCACTGCTCGTTTACTTACCTAATAAAGTCCACACTCCTCAGTTTAGTTGTTGAGGCTCTTCATAAATCTCTTGCCACCTTTCCTGGCAACATGTAGATTTCACTTCTGGCTGCATGTCCTCAGTTCTAGTCTGGAAATCTTATTCATGTGTCCTCCTGAAACAGTCTTCTCGTTCCCTCCCCAGTGTTTTGTTTCTGCCCTTTCCCTCACTTTAAGTACCCTTTCTTGTTCTCCCCATCAATACAGATCCTGCCCATCCTTCAAGACAAAATTCTATTTTCCTTCTACATCAGCCAGCAATGACCTACTCATGGCCTTAAATTCTGCAATAGATGTTTACTGAGTGCTTACTATATTCTATGCAACATGCCAGGGGTTCAGATTACTGGGGCAGTTTCCCTCCTGAAACTTCTCAGTTATCCCCTTTCTAATTCCTGTAACACTTACTACGGTGTTCATTTTGTCATTAATTGCATATTGCCGAGCTTCTCCTACTCTCTTCTGTAATTCATTTGGACAATTATAAAATTATTTTAATGCCGAATAATGAACCTATAAAGAATGGAAATGTATTCCTCACAGTTCTGGGGGCTGAGAAGTCCAAGCTCAAGATGTGGGCAGAGTCAGTGTTTGGTAAGGGCTCCCTCTCTGCTTTCAAGATGGTGTCTTCCTTTTTGCTTTGTCATCACATGGAAGAAGGGACAATGCAGCTCTCTCCAGCCCCCTTCATAGGTCCCATTTGTGCGGACTGTTTAGGGACTGATCCAGTCACCTCCCAAATGCCTTACTTCTTAAGACTATCATATTCAGCATGAAGTTGCAATATTTGAATTTTAGGAGGGCAAACATTTGGACTACAGCCTCAGTGAACAACTTTTTGATATAAGGAAACTAGTTCAGGGAGGCCATGTGACCTGCTTAAATTCATACAGCGGATGATGATCTGGACTGTCTTCATAGTCGCTAGAGTGGCAGATTTAGGCAGTTCCTAAAATGGCGGGCTCAGATAGTACCTAAAATGGCAGACTCAGACTGAGTGTGTGTGTGTGTGTGTGTGTGTGTGTGTGTGTGTGTGTGTGAGAGAGAGAGAGAGAGATATCCAGGGCCTTTGAACTGAGCTATATCACTAGCATCTCCAGCCCCTTTATTTATTTATTTATTTATTTATTTATTTATTTATTTATTTATTTATTTTGAGGCAGGATTTTTTTAAGGCACTAAGTTGCTGAGGCGGGCTTGAACTTGGAGTCCTTCTGTCTCAGCCCTGAGGTATGGCTTGTGACTGACATTTTACTGGTCATCCCAAAAGTACCTAAGAGAGTAAATGCTGAATTTGAACTTGCGAAATGAAAAATTCTGACTTTTACACATTGATTTTATTTTTTGCTTTTGCAGCTATTACAGCTAGATATAATCTATATATCTCTATTTTTTAAAATTTTAATGTCGCCAAAACATATCCATTAAACCAATAGCTAGAGAAATGCCATAGCCAGACACATTTTGAAATGGTGAATACAACTCTTGCAGAAGTGAAAGTGTGTGTTACACCAGTGTAAATCAGCATACCTACATTAGCTTGCCCCTTGGGCCATCTTATACTAGAATTTTAATAACAGACAGACAAAAATATCTGACTTAATTTTCAATTCCCAAATAGGGAAAGTTTGTGTATTTGCAATAAAGTTTCCTTTGGGCATTACTGACATAGGTAATGGCAAAGTAGGCATATTTACCTAAGTTAGAACAGTTTTTAAGGGAAGAAAAACACAAGCACAACCCCCAAACCAAATCTTCTCCCTCTTCATGTTAGAAAAAACCCTCGTGGAAGGGAGTCCTAATAGGGGATTATAAAAGTTTAACACACAGTTATGTTAAACATTGCACATCTTTTCTCTCAATACTCAAAGTATTTTTTTCTTTGAAGATACATAATGCCATTCTGCTTATTCTTTCTTCATATTTATTTTAAAAGGTTAACTTTATTTTAGGGCCGTATATCTACTTATAAGCAGTTTGCTACATACAAATTTGTAATATTTAGATGAACTTGTGAACAGATTTCATAAGGGAGCAAACACATAAGGACAGTGTCGGCAGTACACAGCAAAAGTGTGAAATAGCTGAGCAGGGTGTTTCTTACCACTACCATAACTTGTATCATTTTGGCACCATTCTCAACAGACATTAATTCCCAAGGGTCCAAAAGTTATTCTGCATGCCTATGTGTTGCAAAGTTGCTTTCAATTATTAATAAAACAAGCAAATATTAAATGAGATGCACTATGAGATACAATGAGACTACGTTTGCAAATCTGCTTGATTTTATTTCTCTGCCTTGTAGGTAATTGTCTGAAACTCAAACAGAAAATCCCCTGCCCACTTAAACTTGGGCTATACAGCCAGTGGCATCCCCATGTGCCCACTGTGCCCACTGTTCTCCATGGGCGGATCTAGTTGTGCATCGAGATGAGGGTATATTTGTAGTTATCAATGCTCCATTCACATCCTACTTTTCTTCCCACGTCATGCACCCTTCATCGACCCATGTCTCTGAAAGGCAATGCCAAGACATTTGAAAAATCTCAGAGCAAATCCTCTGAGCCAGCGGCATCCTGGCGAAGTCTCACCCTAGTCCCGTCCTGTCCCCACCACTCAGACCAGCTCTGGTTTGACATCCAGGCACCGATACTTGCACCAGAGTCGATCCAAGCTACCAGTGCAGCGTCAGGAGGGAGATACTTCACAGATTATGTCAGGAAGTACATTTAGAACGGCCATGTTGATATTTTCACAAGTGCAGAATGTTAGGCTGTCATGGGGTGTTTTAAAAATGCTACCTGTCGAATTTACATCTCAGGTCTACTTGTCTAAAGGAAGGTGGTTGCAAACACCTTAAACTATACTCCCTTTAATTGGCAATGATATGCTTGGGGTTGGGGTGCAGCTCAGGGGTAAGGACTGAGTCATCTAGCATGGGTCAGTCTTCGGCTCCAAAAACTGCAAAAAGTTTGCTCTTGAAACTGGTCACACTTAATAGGAAACGATTGTTAGCTTCAAGCTAAGGTATTCAAATATATATTTGCACTCCAAAATTTCTAATTCCAAAGGTTTCAAAGTTGTGAAAGTCTCTCGACCCCAGTCCACTTGCCATCAAGTTTTCTTGCCTGGAGACAAATAAATTTGTCAGTTTATTGTGTAACTGTACAATGGTGTTTTAAGCAAAACTGTTCTATTCTTTCTCCTTTCATTTTCAAAACAGAAATGGCAGCATACGTTGCATAGCGTTTTGCAGCTTGATGTTTGATTGTTAATACAAATTGAAAAATGTTCTACATTTATACTCTTCCTTATGCTCTTTTACATCTGCATGAATGTTGTGCTGTCCGGCTGTTTCATAATGTGCCTAACCCTGCTCCTACTGATATGCAGCTGTTCAGGCTGCCTGTTCTGTTTTGCTTATACACATACACACAGGTCCTGATACGGCGTTCTACTTACATATTTATGTGTGGTTTATATATGCATATATGCATATAGTCTTAACTGCATTCTCAAATTGATTCCTAGAAAGACAAGTTCAGTTTCATCGGGTTTGTACACCTTTTAATTGTTTTTTTTTTTCTTTTTGCTATTGCCAAATTGATTTCCATAAAAGTGGAAGAGATCTAGTTTCTCCAATCCTTTCACCTACAGTGTGTTATCAATTTGGATTTTGCAAATCCTAAACATGAAAAATATCTGGATGGTTTTGATTGATATTCTCAGATTATGAGTGAGTTTAATTTTTTTATGTTCTATCTAAATGTATTTTCTTTTCTATGAGATATCTGCACATTACCCATGTTTGAAAGAGTCATTTTTATCAGAAATGATCTAAATAGGACATAGATCCAAATTATTTTTTCCACGTAGATGGCCCAGTTTTTCAGTGCTATTTGGTAACTACTTCACCTATTATTCACAGATCTGATATGGCATTTTTACATTTCAAATTCTTATATGCTTATATATCTTTCTGGACTTAAATTGCTCTGTTTATGTCTGTATGAATGACAACATTATGCTTCAGTATTATAATTAATAATTGAAGCTTTAGTAGATGTTTTAATAACTGGAATGTCTAGTTCTTTATATACTTTTACAGTCTTCTCCTGGTTCTCTTTTTCATATGAACTTTGGCACCAGCTTATCTTCTCCCCAAAATTCTTTGACTGATATTTTAGCATCACATAATATTCATAAGACACCTTAAAGAACATTGCCATCTTTATGTCTTTTTGCCCAAAAATATTGCAGGCTTATCTGTTCAAGTCTTTTCTGTTCTTTAGTAGTTTTTAAAGTTTCATACTATAGTGTGTGCTCATTTTTGTTAATTTATTTCCTAGGGTTTTTTCCAATGTCACTATTAGGAAAGCTTGTTTTCATTGAAGCTAGAACCATTTACAATTGTTGAATGAGGTAGCTGTGAAACTAACAGAAAGATATCTTCCCTAAAACCTGTTCAAAGCTGAAACCCATCCTAGCCTTTGAATGTAAATAAATTATTTAAAGTGAGTGATAATATTCCTGTTGAGTAAGAGTAGGTTTACACACTCAATTTATTGGACTGAAAATGAATATAAATCAAGTATCAGTTAACTTTATCATTCTAATAACTTAAAAGATAAGATAGATTTTTATCTGTCTCGTCAGAATGATTTGTTAGTTAACTGGTGTAAATCACTTTCATTGGGTTTAAAGATTTTATCTCTTTTTCCCCTTAAAAAGTCACCAAGCAAGCAACTATCAGAGCCCAAGACGGTGTTGTGGTAACTGCTTTTAATTCCAGCACTCAGGAGGAGGCTGAGGCAGGAGGATAGTGGAATTGAGGCCAGCCTGAGATACATAGTGAATTCAAGGCCAGCCCGGACTACGCTGCAAGACCCTGTCTTACCCACTCTCCCCTCAAGACCCTCAAAACAAAACCTGCGAAAGTACAATTTAAACCACATGCATATGTAATTTCTTAGGGTAGAGAAGGGCTGGCCTGGAGCTCACAGGCGCTTCCCTAACATGTGTGAGGCCCTGGATTCCATCAACACCACTGCGGAGGAGGGAAAGAGGGAAGGGGGAGGGGAGGGGAGGGAAGGGGAGGGCAGGGTGAAGCAGAGGAGAAAAAGCTGCCCCTCACTGATGCTCCTGGGATTCTCCCAGTCCTTGATCGGTGCTGCTACAGGTCACTCCTGACACCAGAGAAGCGACCTAGACTCACTGCCCACTGGGTGGAGGCGGAGAGCCCACACCTGCAACTACGTCCACAGCATCCCTCCAGTGGTGATTCTTTGTACCCTCTCAATAGATTCCTTAAGCGAATCGACCAGCAATTCTTTTTCCCCTTTCTCGGGTTTGTTGGTCCTAACCATTCCATCGATTCTTAGCAATGATTTTATTAAATCAGTACGCACTTTATGAAAGCATGCATTTCATTTGGATGCCAATGCCAGTTTCTTCCCGACGCTGCCCACGGTAGACGGAAGTTAATGCACACAGGGGGAAGATGCCTAAATCATACTGTGTATTTTGTACACTCAGCCAAAAGAAAAGAAGAATTTAATTCGTCCACATCATCTTTCCCATGTCTTAGAGCCTGACACCTTCCTCAATCACCTAACTAATGTGCGGAAAGAATGAAAACTCTTTGAGAAAGCAGCGACCCAGAAAGTTAAAAACCAAAAATTATGAAGCCTCAAATGACATGTTATTTATCATTCCTGTTCTACATAAAATCCACGACTCGCAGGTCCTATTGAGTGGCTATATATAAAAAGGTTCTGTGACTGGGTGGCTGATGTGACTTTATATGGCATATACCTCTAGACGGCGAGCCTTTTAGAGACCGAGTGCCCAAACTGCAGCCCTGAACCCCTCGATTTATCGCCAAGCGCCAACCCTGCAGTTCAACCCGAATACCGATGCTTGGCTGCTGGGCGACTTGGCTCGCGTGCCAGCAGAGAGGGTTTGTCGTCTGCTGTGACGCACGTGCCGGAGGTCCGCCCCCCCGTGATGTAGGCACACTCACATAAATGACATTTTATTACTCAATTACGATTTGTTTATTAAAGAAGCCTTAAAAATAGAGAAAAGTAGATGCTAGTCTATGATTCATTACTGTTCTAAAATTGAAGCACAATTGCTGTTTAGAATCTTTTGAAATCACAATTTTATATACTAGATTTAAAATTTCAATCCTGTATAACTTACTAAAACATTTTTCTGATCTCTTTTAGTTGTGAATAATTTTAAAGTATAGGAAATAATAGAACAGCTCGTCACACCATTCTATAATCTAATTAGCTGCAACAGACGGTTGGCTATAGCTGTAAGCGTGCAGCTTCGGAGTCAGACAGACGTGGGTTCATTAGCCGCATCTCTCTTCTACACGGCTCACTATTTTTCTTACAAACTGGACTACTGAATATGCCCGAGTATATGACCTTTTAGAATGAATATGGCGTTTGCTTTCCTTTCTGGAAGTTGGTAGCTCTAGCCAATGTGATGCCAGTGGAGTGTGACGCTTTTGCTTTTTTCCTAAAACTGGTCATCTGTTATTTGATACTGAAAACAATTATATTAGCTAAGATTAAATAAATCTTCAAGTGACCTAGAAGCACCTCGCTCCTCCAAACTAACTTAGACTTAAACATGTTTAAAAGTTGCTCACATGGAAGCCTGCAATAGGCAGTCTAGGGAATATACAGCTTTTTGCAATCTTTGGACACCCAAAGGAATGTGTCCTTGTCACTAAGACCAATATGGTCGCTTGCACTCCAGCATTTGTGTATGCATTCTCAGCCAACAAAAGCAGGAAGAAGAAAGGGATGCCACTGACCAACGCTACAAAAGCTAAGTTCATCCCCAGACTTACTCACAGGAAGAGAGAGTGACTACATTTATCAGTTTAGGCTATTCTCACTTCACCTAGGGCTGGTCACCTTCTCAAAGAAAATTGGGACTCTCTTGGTAATAAAGGAACTAGAATGGCTGAAAGATGAGTTCCCATGACCAGCATCTGCCACAGTGTGCAGAGAACCTTGGTTCTGTGGCACAATCTGTGTCGTGTGATGAGAGTAATGTTTAGGAAATCAAACGAGATGGCATTGGAAAGGTGCTGGCAAGATGCACAGCCTCGGCTGGGTGAGCAACATGTGGTCCTTGCTTCATTGAGCTGCCGTGTTCTAGCTCACCACACCGATCCTATGCCAAGAATATTTAGATTATTTGCAGTTTGGGGGCTGTGATATATAACTCTAAAGTAAATCTTCTTCTTCATACAACGCTTTTTCCTCTTTCACCGCTTAGGATTTCTGTGTATATACTTAGAAGTATAATTACTAGGTCATTCAATATTAATGGAATAAATTGTGATCCTTCTGGGACAGCAGAGAAATTCCATATAAATCAGGGAGTCAAATTCTCCTTACCCATTCACAGGCAAGTATATAGGGCTGTACATAAAGGTTTTGAGATTTGGGGTGTCGTGAAAACTCCCAAAATGACTTGCTTCTGAGACTGGTTCATTTTACCATGGTTCTAAAATGTTTTCATCTAAACAGAAATCAGCGTGAAACAAAAACTACTTCTGGAAAGGCTTTGGAAATCATAAAAAACTATAGATATGTAAGATATGATTATCTAGCTAAGGAAGAGGCCTGAGATACAAAGAATGTTTTTAACTTAATAAAGCAAATACTTCCATATTCCGGCTATAACTCTCAGATTTTAAATTATATTACCTCATTTATAGCAGACTAAGAAAATAAATGTCGTCATCATGCCCGTTTCACAGATGAAGGAAGAGAGGTACACAGAAGGTAAATCTCTGACCTCTGCTGATGTAGATGGGAACCGTGCAGATTGGCCCTAGAAGTCATGGATGCTGCAGTGTTAAGTGGAATACCTCTTCCTTCATATCTTTTTTTGGGGGGTGTTGGTGGGGATCGAACTCGGGGCATTATGTTTACCAGACAAGCACTCTACCACTGAGCTAAATCCCCAGCCCCTCTTTCTTTGTGTGTTACTGTCAAGCCACAAGACTCCTCCTGAGAAGCAGCCTGCACAGCCAGCGTCCCAGCTCTCCCGCGGAAACCACACGGGCCTCCAGGCAACATGAAGCTCAGCGCGGGATCTAGCAGATAGCAGACTCGGGTTTGGCTAGTTTTCTCTTTTGGGGTTTGCAGGGCTGAGATGTGTGTTTATATAAAGTTCTGCACGTGATCGGATGTTCTGAGGACTAAAGAGAAAGGCGCAATCGGAAATACTGCTGGGACAGAATATGAAGAAAGTGGCTTGGTTTTGACTTGATTCTCCGTGACTCTCCGGGGCCTGCTCCTCGCTCCCTCGGTGTGTTTCTCCTCCTGCCTGTCTCGCTGCCCCGTGTCCTGCCGAACTGAGCTATTTCTGAGCCCCAAATAATTTCCTCTTTAAAGGATGAATGAATTTATTGATTATTGAAGGTGTTAGAAGAAATGAAGCAATGTGCTAGCTTTTCCCCCCCAGAGTTATATGCATTTTAACACATAGCTTAATTTTGGTGAAGTTAACATTGTAGGCGTTAACAGAAACTGGGGTGCGAGGGGGATCAAGTGCCACCAGCCAAGACTCCTCTGTGTCCGATGGGAAGTAAGAAGGGAGGATGGCAAGAGTAGGGAAGGCATCTTGGGCGGTGGACGGTTATGCCTGTTTTGTTTGGGAAAGCAAGTGCCAGCTCTCCAGACCTGCTTTGCGGTAACGGTGGCAGCGATCAACGAGACATCGGTGGTCTGCTCTAAATGCTCACATGGGCGCATCACCTCCCTCTGGGTCCCTTCCTCCGTCCCTTCCCTGAAATGGGGACGTGGTACAGAGGACATGTGCTCACAACAGCCTTCCGCGAGTACCTCGCACCTTCCTAAATACCTCATCTGCTATCGACGAAGCTCCCACTGTGCGCAGGATGCTTTACCAAGACTGCCGAATCTCATGTGGTGGCCCAGAAGTGTTACAAGAGCCGGCAGAGGAAGGCACGCAGCTCAGACAGCTGAAGTCACTTGCCTAAGGTCACAAAATGCGTAAGCACAGTGGCTGTGTGCAAACCTTGGGCCTCTTCCCAAAGAGTATTTATAGTTTTCTACTTAGCTTTCCCGTCTCATCTCCTAAGTAGAGACAGAGCGACTGCATTCCTTACTCAATTTATTCCTATGTTCTTCACAGGAATGTCACACAAAATTATAAGCTCAAATAGACGTTGGCCCATTATGGGCTTAAAACATTTTTCATGAGCCCTAAAAACATTTCTTACAAAGAAATATTTTATCAAACCGTCAAAGTAAGATGATAAAAATGACCTATATTCAAGAAAACATTTGGGGTGTATGTGTACTTCACTAATGTTCAAGTAACGCTTCAGAGAAGGCTACAGGGTCGTGCAGGAAGATGACATTGCAGGAAGGAAATGCAGAAGTCCAAATATCAAGGAGTCGCAGAACAAGACCGGCATTTTAGCTCCTTTGCACTCTGCAGTCTGATTTTCTTACATGGCCACCTTCATATTCCCCATCCCTGTATTTTTGGCATTTTTGCAAGTGCCCTGACAAGAATCGGGTGAAGGTATTAAAGCAGAGGTTATTGTCATTCTGAAAGAATAAAATGCAAAGTGCATACTGTTTTAAAAATATGCTTGAAAGCCTCTACTTTTTGGTTCATTATTTCCCTTACAATTATCGCTAAAGAAATAATTATTGACACTCACAAAGATTTAAATCAAATACTGTTATTTGCAGTATTGCTTATGCAGCCAATATCTTGGGACAAACAAAGACTAAGTTTTGAATCACTAAATATTGATAATTATATTTGAACATGTGGAAGATTAGTTAATTCCAAAGTAGGATACCATGTCAGCCTTTGAAAAATTACATTTGAATGTTTAATTAAATAGTTCCTTTCAACAGTGCAGCCATCTCAAACATAACATAATCTTTTAGCACGCTGTATTGCCAGTGAATAAGGTAGTATGTGCTATATGATCTCATCTTAAAAAAAAGAATACATGCACTTTTAGGTATATAAAATACAATAGAGGGACATACAAGAAAAGTAAATGGGAAGTGGAGGATTTAGCTCAAGTGGTAGAGCACTTGCCTAGCTCTGTGTTTGATCCCCAGCACCCAAAAAACAAACAGATAAACACAAAAACAAAACAAAAAACACCAAATGTAAATGGTAGTTATCTTCGGGAATTAAGGTTTCATAAAATTTTTTTCTTCTTTTGGTAATGAACTTTTCCTTATTTTTCTATACTGGATATATATCATTTATGTTCTGAGAGAAGAAATATTGAAAATAAGAGTAGTAAAAGGTATATAAAAGATTCATACAGATCATATAATAAAATGAAGAGCCTACTCTTATACTCTTTGTAGGTAAATTTCAGAAGACTACTATTTATTTTGTTCTAACAGAAGACATTTTTCCCCTGAAGTCCTGGCTACTCAGGGTTGTAATTCTCATAACTGAACGGATTGGAAGGTGTGATTATCATGTTCTAAACTAAGGCAGAATCACATTTTTATCCTTGAATGAAAGGAAGTAGTCATTGTAGAATCCCCTAAAATAGCATCAACAACAATAAATACTGATTCCTTTACATGCCTGTCCCCAAGACACTAATATCCAAGAGATGAAGAGCTGCCAAGGGCCAATCAGGGACACGATGGAGATTGTGGAAGGATGGGGAAATTTCAATAGAGGGTGTCACTCTACGTATTTCTTTCATTAAATTGTGAACAATACGCTGTTAATATTTAAATCCAGAAGGAGTACCACGATAAAAAAAAAATTGTCCTTTTTTTATCATTCCACTGTCTCTTCACTATGTCAATATCCAAGTATATCTATGTGCTCCATATTGACAGCCATATGCATATCTGCAAATAAATAACATTGCAGAGCGACCAAGACAAATGGTTTATTAAATTTAATGCCTGATACAGAGTTTTAAATTTGTTGTCTTCAACTCAAATTTAATATTTTGGGGTTTTTGGTACTTACAAGCTTGACAAATCAACTTTCTGTTCTTGAGTTAGAGGCAAGTAAAAAGCATTCAGAAAACTGCATGAACATCAAATGTCAATTGCAACACAAGATTTTGATACAAGTGTAAGTAAATCCGAAACATATGGATTGAATTTTCCCTGTAATATTCTAGAGTTTGGAAGGAAAAATCTCTGTGTAAAAATGTGTTGCAGGTTTTTAGATACCCCAAAAGTTGGAAAAAACATTTTATTTATTTAGATTTAGAAATGGAATAACCATTTTGCATCCCAAGAAACATAATTAAGCACCAAAGTCCACTTAGCATTGCGTGGCACAGGAGATTGAAAGAGTGAATTCTCCTTTTCAGTTGTAGTAAACTGTTTCATACATTTAAAGTATGGAATCTAATCAGTGGAGAAGCCAGGAGACTTCTTTCTGGGACTCTAAATACCTCACATAATCATTGTCAACTTCTTTCCACATCATCTCCAATGAACATAAACTCTAAACAACTGCAACACAAAAACCTCAATAACCCTACCACCTAAGAAAAACCATGAGTTTGTCATGAAAGCTAAACCTTCCAACAATCTCCCCATCCTACAGAAATTCTCGAGTCTCCACTGAGTTAAGTGCCTAGAAACACTGAAGGACTCCTCTGATTTTGCTTCGCTATTTTGAGATCGTATCTCATGGCTTCGTCCTAAGTTTAAAGTGACTGGAGTAAAATTCCATCTTGGAGCTCTGTGTCCTGGCTGTTCACACCTACCTTTTGCTCTTCTGGGGTGTGGAGTTTCTCAGAAAATGGCAGGAAGGAGGAAAGTGTGATAAACCTTAGAAGTCAGTCTCATTGCCAGGTCCTCCTGATCTTTGGTTGTTATCTGTAGGGTGTCCTACAATGTCTTAGAAAGACCTCTTCCTGATTAGAAGTCTTTTCCCCACTAGCGATTCAGTCAAGAGAATTGGTTTAGGACCTCCTCATCTGTCTTTCTTAAAAAGTAAAATTGTCACAGAGAAACACAAAACAAACATATGTGAATTTTTGGTTCAGGGATTCTTGGCATTGCGTCTTGGCTTTGCCTCTTACTGGGTACATAAACTGGAGTAATTACCTTAAATTCTGAATCTTATCTACTTTTGTAAGTACAGAAATACTGGTACATTCTAAATTAAGTCATTTCAAGAATTAACAAAATAGGATAAATTGTTTACCTGGCAGATTGTTTTGTAGAAGCACAGTGAATATCACTCCTTATATCTCCTACTATCCTGATATCCTAATAAATATATTCCATGTATTTTGATTCAGATCATGAAAACATTAAGGAAATTATAAAAAATAAATAAAAAATCAATCCAATCATCAAAAACAACATCCATTGTCTGTTAAAAGTTCTTTATTTATTGACCTGAGACTAGAAAAGGATTATAAAACATTCACCCTGAAATCGTGACCAATATTCTGCTTTTCACTGCAACAAATAGAGAAACTCCTGAGGGATGTAGGAAATGAAAAAAAAAATCTTTTTCTCTCTAAAATCATTAAGTATAATAGGAGAAAATATAAATCCAATCAGAAATTTTTAAGGAAGACAGATACTTTATGTTTTCACACACTAGATATAAAAATATATATTTATTTTTCCAAGACCCAAAATACATTACAATATTTAAAGATTTATGCTTTTTTTTTTTTCTTCCTTTATCAGGTATCAAAAACTGGCTTGAAAGGTATTTGCTAATAGCAGGCATCGGGGACTAGGTTAAAAAAAAAAAATAGCCAAGAGAAAGCAATGATTCTGATTAAGTAAATTCCATTGAACTCTTTCTAGTAAGCATTATTCAGGTCATGAATGCTAATTTGTCCTGCAGGGGGCTGTGGGTAATTACCCAGAAAAACTATCAGCTTTATTGAGTTGCTACAAAACAGTATTACTGAATGGTACACTGTAAAGGAAGACAACCTTGATATGTACTCACAGAAGAGGGTATTTTTCTTTCCCCTACTGGGAAGATTTTATAGCCTAGACAGGAATAATAATAAATGGCATTTTGCTTCAAAAAATAAAGCCACATCAGTGTCCCTTCCGTTTTAATAGTCAAATAAAATTCCTGACATACAAAGACATGTATCTGAGAAGTGCCACCAAGATACCCGAACAATTTTAGCTTTCTGCATATTTAAAATTGTGTAGAATCAGAACCATTTTAAAAATGAAGCAAATGTGGCACATTGGCCACATTCCAGCAACTACACAGAACTGCTGACGTTACTAAAATCTAGATAATTTAGTCCCATATGGGAATCCATACCACAGTTATATTGTCCCTGCTCCGACACAGCCCTGAATTTGCACTTCTTTAAGCCTGGCTTTTTATAATTTTAATTCCCTTCACCAATAAAGCAATTTGCATTCACATAGTCTTCCTAGCTAAGTAAGAAAAAAGAAGAAATCTGTTATATGACCTTGGTCTCTTTACAGTTGATTACAAGGAAACAAACTCTTCAACTAACCCATTCTCTCATGTTTTTTTAATTGATGTGAAACATCGTACCATAAACTGCAGAAGGCTACACACAGCAGGCTGGGGGCTCACACAATAAAATGTGTTTAAAATCTCCTCATTTGCTCATTTAGTGTGATGAGGTAAAACCCATCTTACATTTGCCCAGGCATATACCATGGACAACACTCGGCTATTAAAGAGACAGTGTTCTCTTTAACAAAAACAAAACAAGACAAAACAAAAAATCCAAACAAACAAAAAAAGAAAAGAAAATAAGCTATTATAAAATAGTGAAATGGGGCTGGGGATTTAGCTCAGTGATTAGAGTGCTTGCCTTGCAAGCACAAGGGCCTGAGTTCGATCCCCGGCACCACAAAAAAAAAAAAAAAATATATATATATATATATAAAATAGTGAAATTTAGAAGGCTTTTTTTTCTCCAACTTCCCACCTTTTACTGAAATAATTTGAAAAATGTGCTAGTTCAATTCACTCACGCCTATTCTGACACTTCATAAATGTTTAATAAAAAATAATAATTTCCAGAACATTATTTTCTCTATACTTTGGTCCACATAGTGCCAAAGTCAAATATATTCATGTGAGACATGTTTTCCTTTTTTGACTCACCTTGTCTGGCTGAAAAGACAAAGCAGCACAATAAGAAACATGTGGAAAGTATAATCATATCAAACAATTAAACTCCACTGGAAAAAGCGAGATTACTAACTTAAAAAAAAAAGTCCCTTGACCCCTCCTTTCTTATATGAAGAAAATAAAGGTGTAAGTTACCTATAATTATTAACAGTGATACTTTTGGAGAACTGGACTATTAAAGAAGCAATCCTAAACTTCTTTAATCATTTGTATATTGAAAACTCTTTGGTCTTCTTTAGCTGTGGTCTTAATTGAAAGGAAGAAAACATGGCCCCAAGGTACCAGGGGCATTTTGATTGTCTCTGATTGCTGATTTTAGGAGGATTTTACATTCAAAATTATCAAGTAATACTACGGTATCTGGCTGTAGTTAATTGAATTATTTCATATGGTTTTTGGAACAGTATAAATTTTACTTTGAGGAGTAATAACAGATTTTGCTTATTAAAAGAGTTTTTTCCTGAGATCAAGAAATATTTTCATCCAGTCTTTGTTTAGCATTTACTTTAGGCACAAAGATATAGTTAAAATGTGAAGCTTTGATTGTATTCTGAGTTAATGTGATTACACTGGTAAGGCATCCTCTTCATTTGCTTTCTTGTGAAAACTTCTGTGAACTTGTAGATATTCATATATTAAACCAAAAAGGCTATTTTTTTTTTTCCATCTCAACTAGTTATTTAAAAGGAGCCTGGAAAAGGCGCTGGCTATGAAAAAAGACAGCCCAATAATGGAGAGTTCAAACTGTTCATGTGTACTAATAATGCAATACACCAAAGTATTTTTCATTCTTTCTATACCTTGACGATGACAAAAGGGACCCAGCAAAACTCCACCCTCCCCAGGGGATGAAAAGCAGCTCTCGGTTTTCACTGTAACTATAACCTATGTTTAATAATGGCCTTTCAGTGATTTAAAAAAAGAAATCAATACTATCACCAATGCATACCTTTTCTATTTCTAGCCTTGAGAACATAAAATTGTTTTTTATCATGGCTCATTTTAAGGGAAAATGAGTACCATATGTACTTCATACATAGTATTAAAGAGTCTGAATGAGTGTGTTTGTCAGGTTAACGCTTCTGGTTCTAATAAGAAGTTTTGTTTTTCAGCCCTCTTTTTGTTACTCACCTAAGACCTAATCTACCATCCTTAACTCTGAAAAACAAAAAAAATTCCCTCTACTCTTCAAAATTGGGCCACTGGGGTGCTTGTATGTTCCTGTCAAATTTGCTTTAAACTGGAGGATATGCACCTGAGAAATATTATTATATTCAGCTTTTACGTTATCATTACTGTACCCCAAGCAGCTAGCTACATAAGTAATCATTATTAACGTGAATGTTAGTTCAGTCTAATTTAGTTCATTAGCAGGATAACTCCTTTGATTTCTAAAGAGGCATCATGACACTTTAATCAGTGGGTCGGGCCAGCCTGTTTATTACCATCGTTCATTTAACTTTTCTGCCTTACAGCAGGGTTTGTTGGATGAGCATACACTAAATATATAACAGAATTGTGTGACTTTTCTATTCTGGACTTGCCTGTGTTTGGTGAAAGGCTTGGAGGCACCATTTCTTCTGTCACCCTGGACTTGCCTCTGTTGGGCAGACTTGCCAGGATTAGGTAAACTGCTCCTTGTACGTATCTCCCTAAGCTCTCGCACACCATTGAGAGCTGCGGATGCCTGAACAAGCTGCTTCTTTTTGCACACAAGGGAAGGCTGGTGTGGACAATTCAGCAGGCAGCCTGCTGGGCACGGTGAGGCGGGGTGGCACTGAAGTCCTGCCAGTGCCTCGTAATCCATTTGCTCTGCACACAGGATGGAAAATAGAGCTTTGTTACTTGAACTAGTTTTTTGGGCCCTGTGTACAGGAGTCTTTCCTCCTTCCTGTTCCTGTAACAGTTTTTAACATCATAATTCTTCTTCTTTTTTTTTTTTTTTTTTTGGTGCCAGGGATCGAACTCGGGGCCTTGTGCTTGCAAGACAAGCACTCTAATCACTGAGCTAAATCCCCAGCATTAACATCATAATTCTTTTGTTAGGAATCTGGTAATATGATTTCTACCCCAATATAGGCAACTTACCAGGTTTACAGTAAATGCATAGGAACTGTCTGTCCAAATGTTGCATAGTCCACATTGGTTATAAAACACATATTTGAATAGGGCAGAAGGTCAAGCCAGTGGATGGCTGGAGAGAGAGGGTAAAAGGAATGTGCTGAAAAACAGCTTTTTGCATGTCACTTAGATTGTTTGGTACTAAGTGATTCTCATGAAAGGAAGATAATGTACCTTGAGGAGGCTGTGAGCTACATTGTCACCAAAAGCAAAAGCAAAGCCCACCAGGCCCTAGATGCTGTTACAGGTGTCAGAATTACTAGCAGCCCTCTTGGCTTTGCGTGGCTTTGTGCATTGATCCAGATTCATTTTGGCAGTTGAAGTATTCCATTACTCTAGATCTTAATCATTCTGAAAGACAGGGATTTGATACACAAGGAATGTGACAGTGGTTGAAAGAAAGGAGGAAGCAGGACAACTTTAATCAAAATGTGATTTTAACATGAGAGGGAGGGAAAGAGGAGCTATAATATCACCTACATCAAAAATAGATGAACCATTGCAGGAGGGGGTCAACGATTTTGGGAATTGAGCCTAAAGAAAAGGTTAATGGGTGGGAGCTTTTGGAGGTTAGTTGCTTAAACCAAGTCTTTGTTATGCCTTGTATCTAAATGCCCCACCAAAGCCTCATGCACTCGTAAGTGGGACTTTTGGGAGGTGGCTGGATCATAGGGTGTGATCCTGGGTTAGAATGTGTGACTCTGGAATTAAGAGTGTGTGATAACTAAATTGGTTTAGCATACTTTGGGTGTGGATAATGGAAAGGCCCACCCTGGATGTGGGTGGCACCACCAAAAAGGTTTGCAGCCTGGATGAATATAAAGGGAGGTTTGCTGCTGTTGCTGGTGCCTCCTGCCTGCCCTGCCAGGGACTGTTTCTCCTCTGCGGTGCCCCTCTGCCCTGCCTTGCCCTGCCTGGGAACGAACTGACTATAGACAAAAACCTCTACAACTGTGAGCTAAAATAAACCTTTCCTCCTTTAACTTTGCGTATTGGGTATTTTGTCTCAGCAATGAGAAAGTAAATAAGATATTTTCAAACTAATAATGAATATTCTTGGTGAATATTTTGCCTTCTGAAGGTTACCTCTGAGGGATATCTGCAAGATAAATGGAGGAGGACCAGTGGTTGGAAAATTCATTTCAAGCTGGTGATACCCTCACTTATGGCTCACATATTGCCTACTTTGTGAGAATGTTGGCAGGGCCAGCTGCCTGGGGCGGGGGTTCAACCTGTGTACCCATCTCCAATGCAGTAGGGCTCCCTGCTAACTTCAGTGCTCTGCGGGCACCATCTTGAAATTCATAACAGTTTTACCTTTGAACTCACGTTTTGCGAGTGAAGATACATGTTGTAATGTGTGACATCCTTGCCTGTGCCTTTGGAGTATAGTTTTTGTGATGCCCCCGAGACAGAATACTGGTAGGCTGCAGAGCAGGAGGCCAGAGAGCCTCAGGTAAGGGCACGAAAAGTGTGCCCTGTCTGAGGAAGGCCTCACGATGATGGCACAGGATGGAACTACAATATAAGGCAACACATGGCTCTGTTTCCTTTTAGCCTTCCTTACTCATCAGGATGATAGTGAAGATAGAATGCGCATGTATCAAGAAGTGAAAAAAAACAGCTGAGTTAGTTGTGTGTAGCATTTCCACTGTTCTGGCAAGAATAAAAGGCATATGCATATACAAGCTACAAACTACGAATTCTGTAATTTCAGTGATTCCATGTGACTTAAATGCTCACATTTGCATTTAAGATTGGCACCGCACAATATAAAGTTGAGTGCTAAAATTCATGCTAATAGTTTATGATTTTTCTTAGCAGGACATTAGATAGTAAATAAACTCTATAATGAGTCAAGAGAAAGAGTGGAGGAAGGGAAAAGGAAAGCTTTATTTCTTAAAATAATTTTTTGCTGCTTTTCTTTCATGTGGATTGAACTCAGGGGTGTTCATCTGACACTGAGCTACATCCCCAGCACTTTTTGTTTTTTGTTTTTTATTTGGAGACAGTGTCTCGCTAAGTTCCCCAGGCTGGCCTTGAACTTGTAATCCTCCTGTCGCAGCCTATAGAGGAGCTGAGATTATGGACGGGCATGTGCCACCATGCCTGGGTTCACTGCTTTTTGAACCAGGCACTCCAAATTTTAATTTTGTCCTGAACCAAACAAAGCAGCTGCCTCTGAAAACAGAAAATGTTCCTAACAGAATAGTGTAAACTGGGATGTGTCTCTAGGTAGCACAAACTTTCCACCTTTTCTGAATTATTTTATCTCTGATGTCTCAATAACAATGAGCGTCAGCGGAGCCCCTCCTCAGGCTGTAAAGGATTGAATCAGAGCAAACGCATCAGTCCCCTATGGCTGCTCCACTCCACGTTGCTGGGTGGCTTGATGAATCCCCCTCTGGTTCTGACAAATGATGTGTGACCAGCTGCGCCCCTGTCCTGCCTCCCTCCTGAGGCGCAAGATAAATGGCCACCACGTCACAGGGAATGGAGGACTGGAGAGGAACACGTGGTCACTGAGGAGCGTGTCACTAATTAGACACTGAGAAGCAAACAATTTGTAAATGAATTAGTAAATGAACAATACCCTCAGGGCCCCGAAGAGTTCATTTGCTTTCAGAAGATGAGCAATTTACCCCTCCACACTGGTAAAATCAATCCCTTCTTAGAATGGCTTAATGCTCACGCCACCTTGTCACATGTCTTATCAGTGTGAAGTCTGCGAGGAGAAGGTGCTGAGAGCCTCACTCTGTCCTCTTGTTCTCAGGCACACCCATGGGGTCCCCACCCAGTGACCAAATCAGCACAGCCCTCAGCTGTATCATAAATGACATCTTGTCAGAGAAGCCATACCTGGCCACCCTCTCAAAAACCGGTAAGACTTTCTTTCCCCTTGTTATTCATTATTGTTTAAGGAATGTGTTCTTATTATGCTGCCCAGACTGACCTAGAGTCCTGGGCTCAAGGTGCCCTCCTGCCTCAGTTTCTTGTGTAGCTGGGACAATGGGCAGGTGCCACACACTCAACACCTCTTGCTAATGTTTAATTTTTTTCTCTATTGCCCTTCACTCTTTCTGATATATTATATGTAGTGCAGTTTTCTCCTGGGCCAGGAACCCCTAAGAATAGTGATAGCCTTTTATAAAATGGCATGGTATTTACACATGTCTTGCCCAGTCTTTTCCTTTACTTTAAATCCTCTCTTAATACCTCATACATGTAGTGTCCATAGTAGATAAAAAAAAAAAAAAGTTTGGGAAAGACTGGACTAAACCAAACTCAATATATCGTTATCGCAGGACTTAACAGGGCCTTTGACACTTCCGTGTCCCTTGTTGGTCTCCTGGAGAGGTGTAGTCTATGAACCAGGTGGGGCGCAGGAGATTTCTCTCCCCATTTAGATTGAGTGTTCTTGGGAACACGTTTTGGGAAATGTCATCGTAAGTGATAATTTATTGACCTCACAGAATTTTCAGTGAGCCTTTTATCAGAGTAAATCCACCTCTTCCCTTCAAGTTATTAATATTTTATGCGGCAGCCTTTCTTGGTCTGATTAGAAAGGTTCCCCCATCCTGTCCCGCTCTTTCGAGTCTCATCAAATTTTGCATTTCACACTAAAATAAGTTCGCTCCTGACCCGTATTTGATGCTAAGGCCACACTGGTGGTTGCTGTGTCCACTCTACTCTCAGCACGTCCTAGAATTCTGTGTACTCGCCAGGCTTTCTCCAGGCAGAGGGAGCCACAAGTAACAGTCTTGGCATGATATCTAGGGCCATCTTGTGCAGAATATAGCACTCTCAAAATGATTTCAGTGAAAATAATGTAATGACACTGATCCCATTATAAAGACAAAACCTGAGGTAGAGGTAAGAGAGTAAAAAGAAAACAGACAGAAAACCTCTGACTTTCTCAACTCCAGGCCTCGAAATCCTTTTATCATGAGTGACGTTAACGCAGAAACAAAGAGAAAAGCTCAGATCCAGGGTGCCTACTCAGGGGTAGAGTGCTTGTTGAGCATGTACAAGGTCCTGGGTTCCATCCCTGGCACTATCAAAAAATAAAATGAGAGAGAGAGAGAGGGAGAGAGACTTGATTTCTCCATGGGGAGTCAAGAATACAAACATGAGGAGCCATGTAGCACACTTTCAAAACAGAATGTGAGCGATTACTAAAACAGGATTTCAAGGAACAGCAACGCTAATCAGAAATAATTTGCCTTGAAGTCACAAGGGAACTTCAAGATGAATCTTCACATGTCCTCGTCCTATAAAAAAAACTGCTCATAGTTTGAGGGTTAAAACACTATGTCATAAATAGAAGCGAACAAATTTTAAAACCCAAGTACTAAAAAAAAAAAACCAAAAACCTCAAGCACTGTTATACTGTATTTCTCTCCTAGGGCATCGAATCTGCCCTTCAACGCTCAACACTGAGACAGCGACGAGCTTTGGCCTGTACCTGCAGAGCGCCTTCCGGGAAGGAGCACCATCGGCCAGGCACGCAGTGTACATCCAGGACAGAGGGATTTTCAGCCCGGCTTAAATCCCATTCTGTTGGAAATATGCAATTTTGAGATTTTACTCTTTATATTTATTCTCTTTTGGGAAACTTAAATTAATAGTTATTGATGTTGAACAGTTTCTCTGAGGAAGGGGCATTATTTTTCTTTAAGAAATTTGCTTTATCTTTTCTTACAGTTAGAAAACATCCATACCAGAAAATTTATCACTGTAGTCATTTTTTTTAAGTGTCAGTTCGGTGACGAGTACATTTATATTGTTGCACACCACCACCACCATCCATTTCCAAGAACGACTTCATCATATCAAATGGAAATGGCACTCGTTAAACACCACTTTCCCACTTGCCTTTATTCTTAGGCCCCAGTAGCCACTATTCTATTTTCTCTATGAATCTGACTATTCTAAGTACCTCGTGTAAATGGAATCATACCTTATCTGTCCTTTGTGTCTGGTTTATTCCACTTAGACTAAAGTCTTCAGAGTTCATCCATGTTTTAGCATGTGTCAGGCTTTCAAAGGTTGCCTAATAGTTCATGATACGTATTTACTAGATTTGTAAATCCATTGAGCTGTGGATGGATGGACATGGATTTCCACCTTTTGGCTATTATGAATAATGCTGCTATTAACACAGTATACAAATATCTGTTCAAGTCTCCCCTGTTAATTCCTTTAGTACATACTGAGACGTGGTATTGTCAATCATATGCTATTTCTGTGTTTAATTTTTTTTTTCAGTCCTGGGGGTTGACCCCAGGGACACTCTACTACTGAGCTTCATTGCCAGCTTTTTCACTTTTTTATTCTGAGACAGGATCTTGCTAAGTTACTGAGGCTGGCCTTGAACTTGCAAACTTTCTGCCTTGTCCTCTCGAGTAGCTGGGGTTGTAGGCATATACCAGCACACCTCGCTCTATGTTTAATTTTTTGAGGATTACCATACTCTTCCACAGTGGCTGCACCATTTATTGTACAGGGTTCTAATTTTTCCACATCCTTTCTAGCACTCACTTCTGTTTTAGTAATAACCCTATCTTAGGAAACTTGTTTTATCTTTTTTAGTTCACAAGTATGTTTTCCTCTTCGGTCTGTGTAAAACTCTGGCAATAAGCCTCTTAAGTGACTGATACTGGGCGGAGATCCTTTTTTATTCCAAGGATAAATTATTCACTTTTTCCTATTAGTTTTTTGAGAAAGTAAATGTATTTATAAATGGAGATGATACGTATTTGTGTGTAAATCTGTTACTATCGTTCTCTTTGTTTTGCTATATTAACAACACCTACTGCCATAAGAATAATGAAAGTCAGTATAAAACTACCAACTGAATTATAAAAAAGGAAGGCCAGATCCTCTCCTCTGACACCCAATTTTGTAAGTATTTATAGCAGTGGTGGGCTTTTGTGTTGGAGTTGGCTAGTGACGGAATCAATATGCCTCCTTTAACTTTTCACATTCATGTTCACATCATGCTGCCTCGCGTAAACTTCATAAATACAGCTGCTTCCTGTCTCTCGGGTTCTCACAAGGGCGTAGATTCCAGGCTCAAATGATGAAACATTACCTTTGTTAGAACCGACACCAGCAAGATGCTCCTATTAAATAAGACAAACAGGTGGCTCAACGTTTCGCGATAATTTTAACAATTGGTTTCAAGTCCCATTCCTTCTTCTAAATTAACTGCAAGGAGATCCATCACCCAGGCCAATAATTCGCATGGCAGGTTGTGCGGACCTGACTATGGAGGCTGCCATGATCTCGCGTGTGAATCATAGTGTTTATGCTGCCTGAGGCAGTGGCACAGGAAAGCACGGCCTAGACCCAGCTGATTAAGCTGTAGCATAAAACAACACTTCAGTAGTCAGGCGCGTGACAGCCCACGATGGTTTATTGGACCAAAGAGTATAACATTGTAATTTACTTCTCTAATACATGTCATGTTCTCTCTTATTGTTTCCCCTTATGGAGTGAAATATGTAGTAAAGAGATTGCTGCACAAGCTTCATGTGTTATGCCCCTCCAAAATTAGAGGGTAACAAACTGTCTTTATTATCCCATGCCTTTGGTAAGCTGCCACAAATCACAGAAACCACTGCAGGTGAGCATCTAGTGGTTTAAAAAGTCAAGGCAAACTAAAAGACTTCACGTCTCTGCCTGAAGCCATTTTTGAACTACAGTGCAGCAAGACACAATTATTATACTTCCTGGCCCTTCCTTTTTATTGTAAGTTCCTCGCCATTTTTTTTTTCTTATTGACAGGAAACCGGGATTTATAAAGTCTGGCTTGATGCAAATATTTAAAGACTTAATTTTTTTCCCACCCCTAAACATAACAATGTAAGTTGAATAGTGTTTGGGTGAGTTTATTTTTCTTTTTAAACTGGAATGCACGGCTGTTCTCCAGCCGAGAGCGGCACTAGTCACAGATAATTTAAAGAGAATAGCTTGCTTGTTTGTCAAGCAAACACGTGTAATCTGATGAAATTATTAATGTCATAGTGTTAACTCGCCTCTCATAAATACAGTTAACAGTGCTGACACTGCAATTATGCTCAAGCGTTCTGGCTCTTTGCTTATTCCCTCAATCTGTCAGTCCACTATGGGGGAGACAAATTGTGGTGGGCACTTGACAAAGCACAAAAGAGATATAAACCTCTTCTGATTAAACCTTGATGAAAGATTAAATGGTTCTGAATGCAAGCCAGATTCTTATGATAGGACAATTTTATACAGGGCTAATAAAAAGTTCTATTCAAAAGAGGTTTTTAGAAAAGTATTATGAGGATATCGTACACATGTGCACGTATGCATACACACGTGCATCAAACACACACATACGTGAGAACACAGTCACTTTTTACCTTGTGTTCAAACTTTATATCAAGATATCAACACTGATAAACTGCTAGATTTTCATAGTTGTTCTGAATGGAAACACTACATACTCCAGCATTACCAATATTATTTTCTGTTGTCTTCAATCTGTCAATAGTTGCCCACAGTAACCCATTTGAACAAGGAATCTTACTTTCATTATGTAAAATTTTTATTAAAATTTTTACTGTACATATTCTAGCAGAGTCAAGAATGAATAGCAATCTAGAGTATGCTTCACCTTTCACCCTTTAAATTTAGCTCATTCCTTTACATTTTTGGCCTGAGATCAAATAAAACAGACCAGTTAATAATAATGACTAACAATGATATAGCACTTCCTATGTCCAAGTCATGTTCTATGTACTCCATTTTCTGCACATAATTTAATTTCTTATTTAATTACATATTAGTAATTCCTTTCTTTATTAGATAAAGACTCTGAGATACAGAAAATTTAGCTTGTTTCAAGTCACACGGCTAATACCAGATGGAACCAGGACTTGAATCTAGATATATGACAACATAAACTTCTAGACTAGGAACTTAGAATTTTTCTTTTTTGTCTTCTTTGATTTATAGATTATTAGAAAGACTTTTTTGTGTTCTACAACATTAAACTTATTGTATCTTCTCAAATTCCCACCCTGCCTCCATAAAGACATCCTTCAAATAACTTCATAAAATAATTATAGTACTCATTTTAAAAATCCACAGCATTATGGACTCGAAATTACTAGTGTTCACACTAAGAAGTATACAAAATGGAAAATTTCTTTAAATCAACCAACAAAGAAACCTTTTGCATTTCAATACTGTAGTGCCTGGAGCAAATACATTCGTTAAACACATGTGAAAATGGGGAACCCAGAGGAGGTGAACCTAGTTATCTGCACCTTTTTGTTAACTTGCTGGGGGCAGATAAATTGAAATAATGAAGAAAACTGGCAGCTCTCTACACGATATTATTGCCAAAGCTTGCTGCAAATTTGGAAGGTACCTACACAGCTATTCCTTGGCCCCTTCGTTCTTGTATATTTGTTTACAGAAATTGTGAGGTTGTGTTCCTTCTTTTCCACTGTGGAGAACTTGTACAATGAATGATCTGTTTGGGAGGATGGAGTTTAAAGTGGTTAACAGACCAAAAAAATTTATTAGGTAGAATAAAAAGGACAAAGCAAATCTATGATAGAATAAATACACTGTTTTCTTTTTTTAATTGTATTTAACAGTTGTTTCCTACTCTGAAAGTTCATTATATTTATTTGTCATCAGGGTAATTATTCTACACTTGTTGCTAAGTCTGCTGCTTGCTTTCTGATGAACAGATTCATTAAGCTCATTTCTAATCTCTGTCTTCTAAATTCAATAAGCACTATAAAATTTCTTTCCTTGTATGGGAATTCTAAGGTCTTTTTTTTCCTCAACAGCTTGAATTCCTGTATTCTGATTAAGATAGATGAAGTATTTGCATTCTATCCATATTCATAATCCTCTTTCAGAGTCAACCTAAAATACCACATTTGTTGCCCAGGCAGACACAGGCAATGTGCTAGAGAGCGTCGCAGCTTTTTGTTTAGATGGGTAAGGACATCTCCCTTTTCAAATCCAACAGAAGAGGTGGTCACTAGGTGAATTCAGGCTATTAGGGAACCAGAACAATCACTGTGTCTTTCGTGTGTGACAGAAACTGTAATTAATGATCCCCCCTCTTTTTTTTTGCTAGTGGAAAAAAGGAACGATGTGCAGTTGACAGACATTTTATTAATAGTTTCTGCCAACTTGCCATGCATAAAAGGTTTTATTGGTTGCAATGCCAGTGTAAGAAAAAGTTCTTTTTGATGAAATGTTCAAGATGGTTGTTTTATAGATGAAAAATGAAGGCAATCTGTCTACTGCCGCTGAAAGTTTGGGTTTCAATAACAAAATTAAAATGATTGTGACATTTCCTATTGTGTTACTTAAGCATCTGCTTCCTACCGGTCTAATCAATAGTGGCATTACCTTGGTCCTCTCTATTTAACAAGATGACCTGCCAATATTGTGTCTCACGGTTAATTTACAAGGGAGATTTATTACTGGTAAAGGTGTTTGCATATTTGGTGACTGCTATTCGTTCTATAAAAGGGAATTCTTTAGTCTTGCGTTGGAGAGTTAAATACTCAGCTTGACAAACAGCAATAGATGTTCATACTTCTTCAACAACTAGAAAACTAGACAGTACACTGGGATGTGATGAGAGATTTAACCAAAGACAAAGTTTCATTAGGTGTGTTATGTGTGACTTTAAGTAAGCATCTGCTATTTTCTTGTTCAGCATTAATTAAAAGCACGTCTTCTGAAATGTTTCCTCAACATCAGAAAGTTAAATTCAGTCACCTGAGTTACACTTTCTTCACCTTTAAAATTGTTTTGTGCAAGTTTTTTCTTTCCAGTTGATCTGCTATTTCAGTGATTTCTGCTCATCAATTAAGAAGGGGAAAAGCACACTCTATTACATGGACTGACAATAAAGCAAGGAAGGTACTTCACTGCGGCTGGTTTAATTCTCCTTTACAAAGGGGTGAAAAGAGGGGTGTTCAATATTTTAATAAGCCTTTGGATTTTGTTGCAGCCCAAATGGAATTTAATTAGAAATGTGGACCATTAGGTACTAAAGTATTCTAATTATTGGCAAACATGTAAAAATACTTGCTTTATTTTGCTTGTAATTCTCATCATTAAGTAACCCTTGATATCTGACCATATCTTTTATGAACTTTAATTTTTAAAAGTCTTAAATTGTTCATATTTGGTGAGAAAAAGGGCAGCTGAAAATGTGCTCTTTACACATTGATCTTCAAGCAGTCATTCATTTTCTCTGGGAATTTTTATGTAAGCTCCCTTATTGGGAATATGCTAATGACATCCACCATGATTACTGATTTTCTTTGAATCGCTATTCCTCCGTGGGCAAAGTAATCAGGAAGGGAGAACAGGAGATTTCCTTCTTGCTTGTGTGCCTTCTTCAACCATCTGCTCTATCCCAATTCATTTGAATAAGATCTGCAGTTTTCAGACTTTTTACTTAGACATTCTAAGGCAGTTGAAAGCTGAAAAGGAGTTAATAGTTATCTGTCTACATTAAAAATGTAGTTCTCAAAAAATGTAGTTCTCTGGTGCATTCTAAGTGTGAACTTGCCTGCCCAAGGTTTACACGGGCAGATTAATTTTATTAAGTAAAAGATGGTAATGTAGGTTAGCAGCTTCATTATTTGGAATGTGTCAGTTCTGAGTACTTTTTTATTAATGGCCTTGAGCACAGACATTGCAAAAAAAAAAAGTAATTGACATATTAAAACAAAATATCCCATGGTGAAAAAAGTTAAATTGCCACAAGAGAAAGAGAAAGAATCTGTTGAAGAGTAATGTCGATTTTTTTCCAGTAAGATTTGTGGATGTCCTGACAAGAAAGGTGAGCTTTAAGACTTCTAGGTGTCAGCCACCAAAGTGCTATGTGTTTATGGAGAGGTATATTATCCCATTGCTGTAATTTAAAGGAGCAAAGGTTTATCGAGGCTCATGATTTTGGAGGTTTCAGTCCATGGTAATCTGGCTCTAAGGCAGAAATATTCCGGAAGAACATGGAGGAGAAAATGGCTTACCTCGTGGCATCTGGCGAGTAGAGAACAAAGGAAGGACCCAAGAAGAAGGGGCCACCATGGACCTGATATACTTTCCAAGGTCATACCCTGTGGCCCACACAAGTGCACCCAGAAATGTGCTTTACTAATCTTCTAGGAGTCTCTCAAGCCAGTCAACTGACACTCAAGATTAACAATCACAAGAAATTACTCAGTTTCTCAAAGCTCTATTTTCTCAGTGGTGACATGAAATGAATATCAGAGATGATCTTTAAGGTTTTCTCCACCAATAAAATCATGTTGCTCTATGATTTATTTCCATAAAACTCCATAAATCATGTTGCTCCATGATTTATTTCCATAAAATCTTTCCATAAAATCTTTATGGAAAATTTTTTCCATGAAGATTATGAATGATGGGAATATTACTATAGAGTTTGGCTTTCAAATGGACATTTGATCTTGCTTGGGAAAAGCTGGTCCAAAATTAAATGTCCATTTTAGAAGAGGGACTCAGAAGCTCCCATTATACTTTTTAAGTGATAAGCATATATCGGATTTTAGAAATGTGATACTGAATCCCTTCAGTTTACTTGTAATGGATACATTGCTAGGAATGTTGCAAGTTTTAGGCTTCAGTGAGTGAAAATCAGCAACATTCTGCAGAACTAGCAAGACAGAACCAACTCAATATGCAGAATTGGCATTTAGATAGAGTTTGTGAAACTTGGTGCTATTAGGTGACTGAACACTGTCAAAACGTGAAGGAGATAGGACTTTGGGAATGTTGAAGCTCCAGTGTTCAGTTGATTTAAAAGTGAACCAGCTGTTAATGTTAATATCTTTTTCACAAAGCGACCCTCTTTGTCACACTCACCAAATAACTCCTGCTCTCCACATCGAGAATCAGATTGAGAAGAACCCAGCAGCCCCCACGTTTTAGACCCTCGGTAAGGCTTCTCTGCAAGACTGTTGTGGGAACTGTGAACAAGTGCGGTAACAAAGACTGACCCAAACTTCCCATGACGCTGTTGCTCTGCGATACGAATGACCGCTGACTGCTCTCTCCTGCCTTGAAGATGGAATTCTTCTTCGTGCACTTTCTCTGGCAACCCTTACTGGTACGTGTTCTGATTTCTGGGAATTCTGGCTTATCACAAACTGCATGACAAAGCCAAGATTTAAATAGCAATTACTTCACTGATGCATTTCAGCTGACCAGAGACGAGCTCTCGCCTAAAATACCCTCCGCTCCCTTCCTTCCACATGGCCCAACAAAGGGAAGGAACACACAGCCACTCTGTCTTCTTTTTTGATGTATTATACAAATAGAATACTTTGGAGAAATAGGACTAAAATAGGCAAGCACAAACATATCTTAATATTTTATGAGATAAAATTTCAAGGGTCTGAAATTAAAGACAGGCAGCTAGCCCGTGATATATGGAGACAAATATTTACTGCAGCCGAAGACCTATTTTGATGGACAGCAAACATCTTTTCCAAATATTCTTTTTGGACTGTGACTACTGTGATACACTGTACTGTCATTATACCGTGATGGGCAACGTGATACTGCATCTACCGAGCTGCGATGCTCTTACATTTATTTAGGCCTTTAGGTTTTTTTCACTGATTTCCTCCTGAAATAGTTTTTACACTGATTTCCTCCTGAAATAGTTTTTACACTGAGGACCGATGGCTCTGCTTTTTAGAGGTGTCTAGCATTTAGATCCAAATAATTATCATTATTACTTAGGAATTGTTTTAGAAAATAGAGTTTTTTTTATTTTTTTTTTTAGCTTTTGTTAATCCCTTACATACTTTTATATGCTTATTACTAGATTTAAAAATATACCTTACATGCTAGATGTCAGCAGAAGTCGTAATCTAAGGTCATTTCGTACTACTCATGTGCTTCTCTACTCCCAAACCAATGACCTGCCTGGTCTGTTTCTGGGCGGAGGAGGAAGCCCAGAAAGGAAGCGCATTCCTGAGTCCCCACACAGGCAGATTTTGGGCTGACGTCAGCAGTGACGTCAGCAGCGCACCCTGCATCAGCAGATCCGAATAGTATGTGAAAGGCAATATTAAATGCCAGGCAGGCTAAAACTTCTTCCTCGATGCAGAATATTGAACATTATATACAATTTTGAGGATGCGTTTATTCATTCAAAATCAGTTTTTCCCAGTTTAGAAATGAAGCATTCTTAATTTAAATTTAAAATATTGCACAGTGATGATTTTCAGCCATTAGAGACACATTTATACTTTTGTAAGACTACGCCCAAGCATTTCTCAGTTAAAATGCATTTTTTTTCCCGGCAATAATCTAAGTATTTCTAGGCCTTATCACATCTTTCATCCCCCTGTGACTTCAGTCAATGGACTGTCATTATCAGAATAAAGCTCTTTACATTTAAATGAATTTTGGTCTTATAGCACATACACAAAACTGAAATTGATACTTAAATGATGTGGACTTTGAGGTCCACGTCCTCAAAGCAATGAGAGGTTTCAACATTTTAGGTTGAAGACAATCAAAATATTAAATTGGAAAAAGGATGAAAGAAAGACTACTGGAGAATTGGGAGTTTCCTTCAGGTAAAACCCCAGAGTGTATGGGCTGGGGTGACGGCGCTCTGCGGGGGCTGGCGGGGCCCGGCTCCTCCTTCATGCCCCATTTTCTGCAGCAGTTCCCTCCTCAAGGTCACCTCAGTGCTGTGATGGCTGGTGCAGGACCAGCTTTCATGTCCACATCACTTTGGGCCACCTTAACCCCAGGAGGGGGTGGGAATAGCATTTGGTGGACTCGCAGTTGCACAGAATAAATAAGGAGTTCTGATTGCAAGGATGAGTAAGAGGAAGGAGTAAATGAGTGACTCAAAGTACTACCACAGTAGGAATCTTGTGCCTTCCAGACCTGGGTTAAATCTTTTCTCCTTCCTTCCCCTCCATCCCTTCTTCCTTTCTTCTTTCCTCCTTCCCTCCTTCTGTACCTTCTTTTCCCCTTCCTTCCTTCCTTCCTTCCTTCTTTCCTTCTTTCCTTCCTTCCTTCCTTCCTTCCTTCCTTCCTTCCTTCCTTCCTTCCTTCCTTCCTTTTTTAAGAAACAAGGTCTTGCTACATTGCCCAGGCTGGCCTCAAACTCCTCAGGAATCCTCCTGCCTCAGCTTCCAAGGAGCTGGGACTATTGATATGTGCCACCTTTCTTTTGCTCATCATCCCCACTTGTCTTTCTTCTATATTTCATTTTAACATCGCTTACTTTTGCTTTCTCTTTCAGTTTTAAAATGTTGGAGCCCCTTCTGTTTGAATTTTGAGTTCTTTTACACATTTTCATTGTATTCTAAAATCATGTATCTCCTTATCTTCAGGTTGACAAATACATACACTTGAGGAACTTTTTTATGAAGCAGAGAATATAGCAAATCATAAGGCTATAGCTTGATAGGTCTTCACAGAGAACATAGTCACGCGAACACTGCCCAGATTAGGATATACAAACACCACCATGAGGTCACATTCCATATGCTTCTACCAAGTCATCACTATCCCTCGGTAATAAAAATCTCAATATCTTTCACAAAGGTTAGTTAAGCTTGATTTACTCTATTTAAATGAAATCACATAGCACTTTTACTCTTTTGTATCTAGCTCTTTTCACATATTTATATATGTCATTGTCTACTATGTTGCGTGCAGCAGAAGTTTATTTTCATTGCTGTACAGCTTGACTCTCAGGGCAGATGGGGCATTTCATCCTTCAAGAAGATATTTAGCAGTGTCAGGAGACAGTTCTGGTTGTCATCTAGGGGACTGTTACTAGCAGGTAGTAGGTAAAACTCAGGGGTGCTGCTAACTACCCACAATGTTCAGGTCAGCCTCTCAGCAGGCCCAAAAGAATTATCAGCCCCCAAATGGCAACAATAACCTACTTTGAAGGTACAAAATAGCTGTGATGAATGTAACCATTATGTACACAATGTACCAATACATGTTCTTGGTAAAAAAAAATTTAAAAAAGATAAGCTACTTGGAATATTTCATTATTTTATCTATCATTCATTCTATTATTCATGAACATTTATGTTATCTTCATTTGGCATTTTTATGAATAAAGTTGCTATGCACTTTACATAAACATCTGTTAGTGTGCATATATATGCACTTACATAAAGTATACATGGAGGACTAAAATTCAACTTTAGAAAGTAATGTAAAAATATTTTCCAAAACGATTGTAGTAGTTCATACTCTTATAAGCCGTGTGTGAGAATTCCACTTGCTCCCCATTCTCGTAGTTCCTTGGTATTGTCATTCAAGAAAAATTAAAAATACTTCGTGGCTATTAGCAGGGTCCTATTTTAGTCTTAATTTGCTGTTTCTTAATGACTAGTGAGATTGAAGCATTTTCAAATGCTTGTTGACTGTTTGGATATCCTTTTTGTGAACTCCCTATTTAGTTTTTCTTCCACTTTCCTATTTGGCTATTTGATTTTTTCTAATATTTAAAAAATGTATTAAGTCTCTTAAAACTTGCAGAAAGCAAAAAAAGAAAATGGTGTTACAAACCATTGTTACGTGATTAGATTTTGGAAGTGCCCATTTATTTGCCTTTCTTTAGATCTTTCTTTAGATATTTATTGAGATAATATTGAGATATTTGTTGAGATCTTTATTTCTTTATATGACTTTTAGTTACTGTAAATTTAAAAAATTTTACCCTACAAAACTTCCTTGAGCATTTCTTGTAAAGCAGTTCTAGCAGTAGTGAACTACCTTAGTTCTTGTTTATCTGGGAATGTTTTAATTTCTCCCCCACTTTTGAAAGAGAGTTTTGCTGGACAGAATATTTTTTGTTTGACACTTTTTTTTTCTCCATCACATTGAATATCTTGGTTATTGCCTTCTGGCCTAAAATTCTGTTGAGAAATATGTAACGAATGTGTCTCCCAAATCCTTTAGACTCTACTAATTTTTTTTCAATCTTTTTCGTTCTTTTTTTTTTTAAATCTTTTTGTGGGGGGTGCGTGGTGGGGATCGAACTCAGGGCCTTACACTTGCTAGGGAGCACTCTACCACTGAGCTCAATGCCCAGCCCCTCTTTTTCAGTCTTTCACTCAGACTCAATAATTTCCACTGTCCTATCTTCAAATTCACTAATCTTTTCTTCTAGTTGCCTTTGAATCCCCTATTGAATTTTTCATGTCAATTATTGTAGTTTTCAACTCTTCTTTCTAGTTGTTTTTTTTTTTTAGGGTTTCTGTTTCTTAATTTGAATTTCCATTTTGTGCATAACATGTCTTCCTGACTTCCTCCCCCCTTCTGCTGGTTCTTTGATTATCTTTAAGTCGGCTATTTTAAAGTCCTTGTGCAGTATATCTGCTATCAAGCCTTTCTGAGAGACTATTTCTGTTGATTGTTTTTCCTTTTATGAGACATACTTATTTCTTTATACAACATGACTTTTTTATATTGAAAACTGAATATTCAAATTCGGTAATGCATTAGCTCTGGAAACCAGATTTTTCTGTTGTTTGCTGATTTTTCTGTTTCTGTTGTTTCTGATGTTTGTTAATGTTATTGCTTATTGCTTTTTGTTGCTTTGTTTGGAGGACTGTTACGAGTTATCATAGTTCCAAGGATCAGCTTGGAGTGTACATTTAAAATATTCTCAGGGTTTTTTTTGTTTGTTTTGTTTTGTTTTTCTGAGCTGGTTTCCCTGGGCATAATCCCCTTCTAACTTTCTCCATATATGCAATTTCTGTTGAATATTCCAGTTTTTAATGTCTGATTCCCAAAAGAAGAAACACGGGAAAAGTGAAGGAGGAACAAAGGGTGCTAGCCCTTTAAGTCCCTAAGAAGTCGCTGCTGGCGTCATGGCCTCCAGGATGGAGGGAAGAGCAGCAGTGGTCAGGGTGGGACTCTGATGCTCAACGCTCACATGCTTTGCTACCCTGTATCGCTGAAGTGAATATATTACCATGTGCACCTACGAAACTGTCAGTTTCTATGTATGTGTGAGGAACCTGTACTTCAGGTTGACATACATACACATGTCTCTACATCTCCTCCTCAGCCTGTCCACTTTCCAGACAAATGAGTGTTTGGATAACTTCTATCTCAAACTTCATGGAAACGGTTACATGCATTGACAGTGTTGTTAAATGTACAACTTCAGCTTTGCACTTCAGCAAAATTCCCTGATATCTAATACATCTTTAAATAATTTTATACTTACTGAACTTTATGTGATTTGGTCTTTTTTATATTTCTGTTATAAACTCATTCAATCGGCCTGCTTGTTACTTCCATCCAGTAGTATGCTCACTTCCTCCTACATTTGTAAAGTCTTAGACACTTTCAACCACGTATTTACTTTGTTGAAGTTTATTTTTTCCCTGTGGAATTAATGATCACAAACTATAATTAGAAGTGAAAGAATTCAATAATTTTGAAATCTGCCAAACATGAGATAGGTTTTCTAACTCCTATGTCCTGAGTGTGAGAAGTATATCCCAGTGAAGAAAGGGTGGAAGATGTCTATACATTTGGAGGTAAGAGATAAATTCAGAAACCCTGTATGGTATTCTGGAAGAAAAACAGAAATAATAATGTATAGTTTGAATCCCACTTTAAATGTTTCCCACCCGCCCGATAGCACTATACATTTAAGTTTTGTCTAAATGTAGATATTCTGCATTGTCCTACATATCACTGGACTTGGCGTTTTAAAGTTCAATATGTGGGGGTTGGGGATTTAGCTTAAGTGAGTACTTGCCTCATAAGCACAAGGTCCTGAGCTCGATCCCCAGCACCCTCCCCTCAAAAAGTTCAATATGTGTATATTTTTTCTCTGAATTAGTTAATGCTTAGTACATAGATGTCAATGTTGCACAATTTTTTGGACTGTCCTTAGAGACTATTTATGAACCACACATATACATTTGTTTTTTAAACTAATGAGCAATGAGTTAGGGGCTGAAATAGAAAAATGAAAATAGCTTGGCTCCTGACTAGTGAAGCTTGCAGCTGAGTGGGAATTTCAACCTTGGAAACACGTGGTGCCGATAAAATGAAGCAGGGGCAGAGGGAAAGAAGCGCACAGAGGTTTCAACCATATAGTCTTTGTCTGACTTGTTTCCTTATTCGACGTGCCAAAGGTGGCTATTTAGAAAAGTAAACTTTTCAGCCAGGCATGGTGACACACGCCTCAGTCCCAGCTACTCGGAAGCTTGAGGAAGGAGAGTTGCTTGAGCCCAGGAGCTGGAGGCCTAGCTGGGAGGCATAGTGGAGATTATCTAAACACACACAAAAAATCAAAACAACAACAAGGAAAAACTAAACTCCTCTCACGAATCATAATCTCCTCTTGTCCAGGTATGATAAAGAGGGCTTAGCACGCTTCTGCAAAAAAGCAAGCGCACTAGCTTGCGTACAGAAGGTATTAAAAAGGCTGCTAAACTCAACTCCACACGAGGCGCGAGGAGGATATTGTGTGTGAGGCCAGAGTGTTAGCTCAGTACCATCTCTTGCATGGAGGGTGACGCTGAGTCTTTACTTTTCAGTACTGAGGTTCTTTGATCTTCAGTCCTTCACTTGATTCGTCCTTTATACATGATTCATTGATAGGTGAATCAGGCTGGACTGCTAATCAATGTTTGCTTGACTGGATGGGGCTTTCTCTTTCCCAAATGTTTGTTTATTCAATGTGTAGGCAGGGGCACGGCTCCAGAACAACCTTCTTACTGCAGAAAGGTCACAGGACTGGTGTTTGTGCGTACCCTGCAACTACACTCTCCAAGAAATTATTGTTCCCCTAAGAGACTTGGGGTCATTGTTCCAAAAGTATCCTACAGACTCCTTTTAAGAACTAAAATACTGGGCTGGGGATTTAGCTCAGCGGTTAAAGTGCCTGCCTTGCAAGCACAAGGACCTGAGTTCGATCCCCAGCACCGAAAAAAAAAAAAAAAAGAACTAAAATACTGTATATTAAAGGCACAGAAGTACAACTTAGGCCAGGTAAAGGAACATTTCGATGTTAATGGTTTTATTCCACTTCCAATAACAAGTTTATGTCCAACTATACTATTTTAATATGTGATAAAAATCTCTTATTGTAAAAAATTTCTAAAGTCACTCAAAATCTTAACAGAGGAGCAACATGGAGATTACACTTTTTATTTGAGTTAATTATGCCTTTGCCAAATATCTCCTCTCAAGAAGCTCTATACTTTTCCCTCTGAATTCATCTTACCTTGAAAATTCCCTCATAATTTTGATTTGTTTTTCAGTTCCTGATTGCCACACACCACTCAGATGAGCAACTCTCTTTCTGCTTTTCAAACATAATGTTTTCTTTTCCACTCCTTCTTTTTCTACTTGAGACCTAATTTCCCAGTCTCAGCTGAACTAGTATGTTCTGTTGAGGGACATTCAAATATCAGAGTGTGTCAAGATGTTTAAGGTAGAGTTGTCAGCTTATGGAATGTTAGTTGTTTTTCCTCCCTCCATCTGCCCTCTGAGTCAGTCTCTCACTCACATACTAAACCAAATCCAAGGAAGAAACCAAACGAACAATAGATTTTTAAGGACACTTTCAAAGGCAGAAGCTTATACTAACTTCACTTAAACTCCCCTCATGAGAAGGGTATCTATGATATGCAATGTAGTTTTAAAGAAAAAGAAATAAATAGTATTTAGATATTTGAAAGTTATGTTCTTAGTATGGAACATAAAATATGGATAATCATTGTAACAAAGAACGTTTTTTTCTTCCTTATTTATTTGCAGTGCTGGGTCTCAGGCGTGCTAGGCATGCACTGTGCCCCTGAGTCTCATCCCCTCAGCCTACTTCTTTTTTCTTTTAAAAGGTTTTGCTTAGCCAAGTGCAGTGATGGACACGTCTAGTCCCAGCTACTCAGGAGGCTGAGGCACAAAGACCTCCTGAGCCCAGTAGTTCAAGACCAGCCTGTACAACGTGGTCCTTGTCCAAAGAAAGAAAGAAAAGAACAAAAAAAGGAAGGAAGGAAGAAGGGAAGAAAGAGAGAAAGAAAGAAGGAGCGTGCAAGGAAAGAGATTGTTCTTTGTACTAAGTTGCCCTGTTCAAGAAGTCAATAACTAAATTGGTATCTGTATTTGTGAGAAAGATAACCCACTACCGACAGCGCATATCAAAAATTAAACTGAGCCACACCACAGTTTGGGGAAGAAAATTAAAGTGGCTCTTCCACTGCTAGTTTTACTCAGCAATAAAGAGAAGTCCTTGCAAGTGTTGTTTACACAGCACAAAATTCTTGTAAAGTCACAGAGAAACAAGCCTGCTATCTGAACCAGCCTTCGGGCTCCTCAAACACCTGTGTGTTTATGGATGCAGACATCCCAAGGCACTGTGCTGAAGTTCATTCAGAAACCTGCTGCCCAAATAAAATGATCCACTGACTTGGGCAAGCTGCTTTGTTCCTCAATAGGCCAATCAGATGTTTGAAGTAGAACAGAGTTTAAGATTTAAGTAAGAACAGCCTCTTTAAACAATTAGATTTAACAAGGACACACAGACCTATGTTTGTCCCTTGTGTTATCTTGGCCAATTATGTGTGTCTAAGTAGCCCCTAGCAGGTATAAAGATGCATCTGGTAAGGGAAGCTGGTCTCTTTACATGGAAGACTTACACAATTTAAGGCATGAAAACTTACATCCTTTAGAAATGTACACCCTTTAAAAAATGATCAAATATAGCCACAAGGTTGTCCTAATTAAGTTCATCACAACGGCTTTCATTCGAGGATTTGATTTAGTGTTTTGAAAATCAAAGACGCTATGATATAAAGAATGTTCATTCTTATTCGGGAGAGTTTCAGATGAGTTTACCTAGTCTTTGTTCAACATGCGTCTTCCATTTCCACATTTCTATTGGGAGTTTTATTAAAGGAAACATATTTGAAAACACCTTGTTTAAGCTCAGACTTCAAGTCACATCAAACATAAAAAATAACCTGTCCCACATCTCACTTTTGGGTAATCTAATCATTTCTTTGACTGGCAGTGTGTGGAAATGTGAATGATTTTGCCATGTTTGCCTTGCTTCTGTTTATACATTGGTGAATATCATATATATGTGTGATATATATGATACATATATCACACATATATATGTGTGTGTGTGTATATATATAGATATATACATTTTCCTATACAGTTTTGGGTTTTCTGTAATGCAATTAATGAAAGAATCAATTACCCTAAAATAGAAATATAGGCTTATCAGATAATGATTGGCTCATATACACACTGTTCTTTTCCTTATTTATTCCATGAAAATGCCATTATTTGTCAATACAATTCTAGGCTGCTAAATGTGCAAAGGTACTTGATCGTTCATCTTGACTGCTTCATATTCTTCATCTTGACAAGTTAATTTCTCTAATGTTGTGAGGATATGACAACAATCATGGATTTTTAAAAAATGGCTTAAGTGTCACATGAAAGACTCTTAAAGTTTGGAAGTGTCCGTTGGAGGCTACATAAGACAGTCTGAGTTTTGGAAGAAATTCCATGACATTTACATCGGGTTAGGATTCAAGTTTCATGATGGACAGGTGTTGCCATGGTGATCCCAGGTCCGGAGGACGATCTTACGTCACCTGGCGGTCAATTTTTCTACAGCAAATTTAGGACAAACTAAAGAAAATGATCACACAAATTAAGGTAAAATCAGACATAAATAGAGATAGCAGAAAGAATCAGAGGAGATGGTGATGATTTTAAACAAAATTAGAATGATACATTGTGTCTATGTACTTACTATAAAATATAAAGATATGCATAATGAAAGTACACCGTACACATTATGTATAGTGTATATATAATACAAAATATAAGGATGTACATGAAGGCATAAGGCTTAAAATGATAATCTACAAGAAGAATTATGTATATCACATCTAGAAACAGAATTCTAGCTAATTATTGAATTCATAAACAAAAAAAGATGTTTGCATGCTGTGATATATTTTAGTGATTTTGTGCTAGTATTCTAGAGTAAAGCAGTAGTAGTAATAGAAATACAAGTTAAAATTAAAAGAAAATATTTAGTGAATTCTTCCAGATTAGGTGGGAGTTTATGGTGATTAATATATACGATCTCTATTCAAGTCTTATGGTATCGATTTCAGAGTTACACAACCAAAATCAGGTATAAGTGGCTATTTGCCTCATTTTAAACTAATAATCTATACAGACTTCAGAATAAAACATAGTGATTTTGTGTTATCTTTGAATTTTAAAAATCCTTCTATAATAAATATGCATTATTTAGATAGTAAATGAAAAATATACATTTTTAAGGACATATTGGGTCACTGAAAATGTCCTTCGTTAACTTTTGTCCAAGAGAAAACACTGCAAAACATATGGTGCTTTAATTAAACTTTCTTTTCATTTTTTGGCCATAATTTATATTCTGTTCTCTATGTCAGAAGTAACCATTATCTGTTTCCCCTAAAACCCAAATAATTAATTATTTTAATTATTAGCAGTGATCACAGTGCTAAAATATCAAAAGAATAGAAACAGTTGGTGGTCGAATTTTATTTTCCAAGGCAACTTTTAACCTTGTACAGTGAGTCTTTTCGGGGATTACCCAGGTCTGTGGGGAGACGAAGGTGCAGAAAGCTGTTGTGGACGCAACGCGTCTGGAAACATCAATAGAACACGGAGAGGTGGGTGGGAAGGTCTTCAGGATGTCTTGTGAACTGGCTTGAAAAAATGAGGACTGGATGTGTGTAAGACAGAGAGGAAGAAACAGAGAAGGGCTAAATATTTAGGGAGAGGTGGAGTTAAAGAGCAGGATGACAGAGAGCCTTCCTGGGTGTAGCTACCAAGTGTTTGGATGTAGTCTGCCAGTTGTGAAGTGTTTTCTGACCCTCTTTGAAATCCAGCCCGTGCAGAAAATGGGGCCAAAAGTGGGTTAGGGAACACTGTAACCTCATTTCACCTTACTTAGCTATGTGCCAGAGATCTCAGCAGGTAGTTCAATTAACTTCCACTAGTTAAATGAGATGAAAATGAGGTTACCCAGATTAACAAAACGCGACTCAGGATCCTTCTCCAAGTCAGAGGAAGGAAGGCTCCCGGCTGCCGGGCTGCCCGGAGCTCCTGCGTGGGGCATGTTCCTCCAGCCTTCTTGTGGGACGGAAAACCACCTCAGGTGGGTGCCTACGGAGTGAGAACGGGCTTGATATTGCACACCACCCATTTCTTTCGCTCTTCCTGGGATCAGCGCCGAACCTCAGCGGAGGAAGTATGTCCCATGTGATTGCACATCTGAGAGAATGTGAACGACCAAGTTCTCTAATAAATCTTGGATTTTCTGGAATTATTTGCCTATTGTCAGCAGGGTGTTCTAGTTTAGAAATCTCAATTAGCTCCACAATTATTTTCCCAAATAATTTTCCAGTATCTGTTTTTATGTCTAAAAGGATTGTCATGAGACACTAGATAGGAATCCTTTGAAAAACATTTGACAGACAACTTTTTTAGGGGTAGCCAAAGGCCAACTTAAATTTCTTTAATCGTCTATTTTCAACTTTAATAATAAGTAGTAGTTTTGTGGATCGTTTTATAAGTAGTTCTGTGGGTAATGTTTACTTAAGAAGGTAAAGGCGTGGTGTCAAAAGATGCATAGTGGTTCAGGGGCATCTTTTCATGGTAGGAGGTTGCACATTGGTAAAATTGCCATCATGTGTAATAATTAATTATTTTTAAGGTAGTATACAGCATTGTGATGGTTGAATATGGCACTGTCATCAACAGGACTGGAGTAAATTCTCACATTGCTTTTTGTGTATCAGTTTCCTCATCTACAAAATGGGTTTAATAAAAACTACATATACAATTTCTTTCAAAGGATAAGATGAGTTTATAAAACACATAGTATTTGTATAATGAATGTAGCTCTTTTTATTTTCTATTATTATTATATAATCAAGTAAAGTTTTTAAAAGTATACTTCTGGAGTTTAACACTTCCATGTTGTAGGCATGTATTAAATTTTGTCTGTTCTTTCTCTTGTTTTTAAATAAGTATACTTCCTTTTCCTGATATGTTTTTCTACACCTTGTTATCTTTAAAACATATTTCCAAACTGTTTTATATAGAGAGAGATCAGGCTTACACTGTACATTCTGAAATTAAAACTTCTAATACGACATATTACTCAGGAAAAATTATTGAGATAAACATCCTATAGTTTTTAAGAAACCAACCGAGAATATTTCAGATTCATCAGAATATTCAGATGCTAGACAAGGCATCTAGAGAAAGGAGGGAGAGGAAGGGGGCAGAAAATAAACCCAGATTGTTATGTACCCCTACCAACGCCCCACAATGCATGTAATCATTACATACTGCAAATGCAACAATGAAAATTAAAGTTAAAATTTAAATTAACAATAAATGCATAAAAATATATTTTAAAAAGTAAAGGAAAAATGAAAGTAACTAGCATTTACTGTGCTAACTACTTAAACTTTTTCCTTATCTAGTCTTGTGACTTTGGTATATGGTTTGGCTTCTGTCCCAAATGATAAAACTCGACTTCCAGTAGTTACATAGTAGCCAAAGAACCACAGTTCCTAGTGCCTGAGCCAATGCCCGGGCCTCCCAGATGCCTTGCTGGGGGGTGTTAGGCCAGAGGTCCTGGTCCGGGCTGCACGGGCTTGGGGCTTCTGCCCGGTGTCCAGCTTTGTGCTGTGTGATGGGGACTGGCTGTGTGCTTGCCGCCTGCCTCATCTGCCATTAGCTTAGGGCTCGACTAGTCTGGACTTCAATTTCCTCACCTATAAAACCAGAATTGTCATAAGAAGCACATTAAATAATGTCCAAAAAGCATTTTGCTTACAATATGTGCTATATGACCTTAAATGATTCTAAAAAAGATAATTTTGAAGTCGAGAGAACATATGAAGATGTTTAGTAGGTTACTCAGAATATTATATAAAATGAGGTAATATTAAATGCTAATTACCCTGATTCGATCATAAACACTGTATGCACATATCAAATTATAAGTGTACCACATAAATAAGTCTAAATCATTTATGGACTAAATTTTTAAAAAGTGTTTTAAAAATAAAGTAATTTTAACTTGAATTAATCCTCTGTTTCCAAGTTGAAGTATCCTGGTGTCTATGGACTAGAGAAATACATTTGCAAAGAAATAAAAAAGGGGGGTTATTTTAATCAAGTCTACCAGTCTTGAGAACAAAAAGCTAAGAGGTATATATATTAGTTGCAAAATAATTGAAATGATAGTTTACATAATATTTCAAGCCGAATGTACAAGGTGCTTTATAAAGAAATGAGTTAGATGCTGATGGTTCAATAACCGTGGAGAAAACCAGAAGACGATTAAACCCTGACACGCAGCTAGCTGTGCAGACGCAGGTTTTTAGCACCCCGTCTTATTGAGAAAGAACCGCAATAAAACAGGATGCATCTAGAAGCATCCGGTTTTCGTTCCATTGAAACAAGAAAAAAAAAAAAACCTTCAAATAAATGCACGCAGATGGCAGTATTTTTTTTTTTTTCATAACTTGCACTGATCAACGAGCATCACCAAAAATGCTAAAAGCAATCAGCACCAACTTGAACCACAGAGAAACTGCGACGCCTGCGTAGGGCCTTCCTTGGTGTGAATACCATTAAGGAGAATCTGAACACTGCTGCTATTAATAAGACGACTACAAATTGTAGCCGAGCAAACCAGAAGGAGCCTTGAATGTATTGCTGGGAACTGCTCAAGACTTAAACACCAGGGACTTGAAACAAATTGTTCTTATCACCTTTTTCCAAACAGAGATTTAAATTTACAATGAAAGTGCCAGCACCAGCTGCACTTAAAGAAAGCGCCACATGTCTCCACGAATGCCAAGAAGAGGGAAGGGGGCCTAGTGCAAACTGGAGGTGTCGTCTCGCTCCAGCCAGCTGGGTGACACCGCGCCGAAAGTGATGAGGTGCTAATTAAAGTGAATGAACAGAGTTTCATCGCAGGCACCTGCCTGCGGCCTCCGCGCCATCAGCTAGAGCCCTGGGCACGCTGCCCAGCCCGCCCGGCCGCGGGAACCAAGCATGGACTGCAGCATTGCTTATCTGGCGCCTCACCTTTCACATCTGCCCAGCTGAAGTTTCGGTTGGAGGTGAAGGACACCTCCTGCCCTTACACCTGCTCACCAACTCTCCTGGGGAGCAATTATCCCGTGATGCGAGGGCTGAGCATGGACCCTGGCTGAAAGCAGAGATCTTTTTTAAGATAGCAGATTACAGTCTTTGTTCAAACAAACAAACAAACAAACAAACAAAAACAATACAAAAACCAGCCCACAGCGTCAGGTCGCTTCATTCACACGCTTTTCGCCTTCTCCCGGGTGAACCAAGCGCCACGCTGCTGGAGCCAGGAGCAGCGCCGCGATGGACGGCGGAGGAGTGTCTGCAGCAGCCCAGGCCGCTGCTGTGCGCAACACGGACCGCGCCGCGAGCTGAAGCCCCTGGGTCACTGAAGGAGAAACCCTGTCTTCCCAGTTACACTGATAACTTCAGGTGACCTGAGCTTTTGCAGCCTTAGACTCTTTGGTATACGTATGTACCGATGATCGAGGGTGAAGGACATTTACTAGGTAGTTACACTCATCTGGTTCATTTTTCACATGATTAGTAAGTAGACTACTGCAGCTATCATCCAAATTGTGGCCATGCCGACGCTTCCTCTGCAGTGGATTTTTAAGTGACTGTGTTTTCTACATTTCCTCTCTATCCAAGTTATCTTTCTGCGGCTGAGTCTAAAGTCATACATTGCAAGTTACTTAACCCCTTAGTGCCTCTGTTTCTTCATCTGTAAAATAGGCACAAGAGTTTATCTCCGAGGTTTGTATGTGTGTGGTGTGACACATGTGAATGGTAGCAGTGTGAGGCAGGTATGTAGTAGTAGTATTGGCTCCACTGTGGGTCAGGGGCAATGACCAACCAGTGTGGAGAGCAGAAGGAATTCATTTATGAGCACCGTAGATGTCTTTTATTTTGGGCAAGTTGAACTGAGCATGTGTAAAACATGGATATTTCCACAGGGCAGCTGGAAGGCAAAGGTAATAGTTTACCAGAACTGCAGTAGGCTGGTAGAGGTGGGCATAGCGATTTAAAAATACAGTTTAGAGCCAGGCACGGTGGCACAGGCCTGCAATCCCAGCAACTCTGCAAAGCTGAGGCAGGAAGACTGCAAAGTCAAGCTCAGGTGGGGAAATATAGTGATTTATTGATATCCTGCTAAAAAATTCAAAAGCGCTGGGCGTGTAGCTCAGTGCAAAAGCTCTGGGACAAAAACAAACCGACCAACCAAAACAGTTTATTCCATGGGGGTTGAAAACACCTGTAAGAGCAAGCATTTGAACAAAACAGCTAAGAGAAAATCCACTGTCAAAGCAGCGGGGGGCAGAAGAGCTTGAGAAAGAGGCTGAAGAGGACTTCAGAAAAGACACAAGGTCTTTGTATGCTAAAGTAACAGTGGTGCCTAAGGAGGCAATAATGAGAAGAGCTTATGTGCTTGCTCTGAAAAGTGGATTCCTAGGAATCCTTTAACAGCACACTGTGAGATTTCTGTGGAAGAGAATGAATCCATTATAAGGAGTTGAGAAGCTGGTGGGAGAAGATGGACAGTAAACTGAGACACCATTGTGTCAATAAATTGGTCTACAAAGAGGAGGAGGGACTTGGTGTGAGGAGCTGATACAGGTACAGGGTTCAGTCTCCTCTCTTTCCTTCTCTTCTTTTTCGCCATACTGGAGATTGAACCCAGGAAGGGCTCATGTTAGCAAGTGCTCCAACAACGAGCCACACCTCGGCCCTTCTTGTTTTATTTTGGAGCAGAGTCTTGCCGAATCGCCCAGTCTCATTTTGAATTTGTGCTCCTACTGCCTCAGCCTCCCAAATAGCTGGAATTACAGGCATTTGCTACTACATCCAGCTCCAGGGCTAACTTTCAGAGAAAGGAAGGACATTGTTTTCTTGGTAAATATGACCCATCTTTTTCTCTCCTCCTTAAGCACTGGGATAGCATTTGCTTCCTATCCAGATTTCTGATACATTTTCTATTCTTCACATGCTTTATGACTTTACCTTGAATGACTCACCAAATGTATTTTAACTTCTCATTGTCCTTTAACGTATAAGGATAGAGATATCTCATATGTGATCATTCTGTTTATGCATTTTCCTGGTTATGTATTTATTTTAAATATTTTATGTGAAGAGTTTTCTTCTCAGTATAAAAAAATAAATCCAGACCCCACTCCTCAATGTCAATATCGCTGGGATTCTCTGATATGCACCAAAGTTCTGCATCCTCTAACCACTTACTGGTTTTCTTCTCCTTCTAGAACAGACATGGGAATACATGGTGCTTGTGTCCCCAGATCTGTTTCTTGCACCAGTGGCAAAGATAAACAACTAATCATGCCTTCTTTCCTACACAAATCTTAGTAGCCTCAAAATTATTCTGAATACCCTTTTGTAGGGAAGTCAATTTTTTTTTTTTTTTTTTTTTAGATTTTACCAAGAACAGCGATTATGAAAAGGTCAACCAATAACAAATGCTGGCGGGGCTGTGGGGAAAAGGAACCCTCCTCCACTGTTGGCGGGAATGTAGATTGGTCCAACCACTGTGGAAATCAGTACGGAGATTCCTCAAAAACTACTAGAGGTTCCATTTGATCCAGCTATTCCTGTACTGGTCATCTTCCCAGAAGAATTAAAATCATCAACAGCGATATTTATAGCAACACAATTTGTAATAGCTAAGTCTTGGAAACAATCTAACTGCCCAATGAATGGCTAAAGAAGATGTGGTTTTTCTATACAAAGGAAAGTCGTTATTAACCCAAGGTGACAATTGAGTCAACAGTCATTTGCTGTTCCTGCTCTTTGTTTTTCTGCCATCTTGATCTACTTTTCCCTGTCTTTATCTCTTACTGGTTTCCTTGTCTTTCTTTACACTTCTCTGCCCATCTAATCCCACAGGGTACACTTCGAGTATAAAGAGATTATTGCTTTTCTCTTTAAGAAGGTGAAATTATTAACAAAATCACTAAAGACTGCGGATTCTTTTTCCATCATCCATCAAATGATGGAACATCTTAAACTAAAAATGACCAAATCTTGAAATAGAAGAACAAGAGTTTCCAAATTCCCTTTTGTAAAATATTCTAAAATGTGCATACTTGCTTTTGAAAGCTTTTGAGAAAAATTTCTCTGTTGTTTACAGGTTGGTGGTGGCCTTCAGGCAAAGACGTCCGGTAGCAAAGAAAGAGGAAGGGTTGTCAGGTTCTGGGCTGTGGTAATGCAAACTGAGGTGGGGAGCCATGCTCGAGGAAGACACTAACTGTGCAGCGTCACGTCAGCCAAGTCCACACACCCAGGTAAAGTCATCGCTACCATCTGATATTTTGAAAGGCAACAATGACTTACAATATGTAAGTATCACTTTCAAAAGTGTTCAGGCAGTTTTTAACAAATAGATGCTTAGTATTTTCTTGTATTCTTATTGATTTTGAAGGACAATAATGGATGTTGGGGGCTCTAGCAAATTGGAGAAATAAAATGCTAAATTCTTGGGCGCCTAAAGAATGAGTTAGGCTGACTGGTTGCTTTTAAGCCCTGGCTTTCGTGTGGTGGACACATGCCACCTAACAAAATGTTTTTGTTTTTTAGGAAAAGTTAGACAACTATACAGGTGGCAGAATATGTCTTTGTCAAAGTTGCTATTTTTCTCACTGTCCTCAAATCTAAATAATGATGAAGTGTTCATCACGCTCAAAACTCAATCTCAAACAAAATGGCCAGTAATTGAAAAAACAAAGGTAATTGGCCATGAATGATGGAAGAAATTTCACTAAGGATCCTACTGACTGAAAAAGGCTCAATAACTTTACAGCACTGGGATTATTTTAAGCACCACAAGCCTTAATATGAGTCTATTGGCAAGGAAAATTTAAAAGAGTTCTTGATAGTCTGGCATCATGCAGTGATTTGACTATACTCTGCAATTTCTAGAATGGACTGCATTTGTGAAACTGACCAGCGATCCTCCTCTAATCCGCCAGGCACTTCCTGCTCATTCAGTGACATAGGCCTTGCTTTCCTTAACACAGCTGTCCAGGTTAATGAGTGTGCTCAATTCTGTAGCCACAAAAGGAAGCATTTTCCCTGCCACTGTTGCTTTCAATCATATCATGACAGTCACGCATTCACACAATACTTAGTACACACCTACTATGTGCCAGGTCCTAGTTTAGTACTGTTGGAGTATGCAAGTGAAAGCAAAACTAAACAAAACAAACGAAACAAGTCCCCCGGAAGTGTTAAAATTGTAATAAGGAGATAGATAATAAATAGGATAGATTTTTTTCCTGCCTCTGAACTCAGGCGTGTTCATTAGGTTTTCTGGTTTTTTGGTTTTTGTTTTTTATGTATTAATTTCAGCTGTTGCAAAATTCACTTCTGTACAAATTCAAATATTGATTGCATAGCCAATTCAAAAGCTCCTCTCTCTCCTCCCACTCCAGGCTGCACGTGCCAGAGGGCTGAGTGGAGAGAAGGGAAGTGTTCTCCTCCTTCTGTCTCCGGGTTCTTCCTGGGCTCACTCACTCCAGTTCCTCTTCCCTCCACCTGCAGGAGGCTGTCGCCAAGTTATTCTAAAGCTCCTTCTCGACATGAAGCTCCGCACACCAAGAGAGTTCTTCCTCTAAGAGTTTATGCAGCTCTGTGGATCTCTATTTAGTATGAAGTATCTGTCTCCACTTCAGCCCTGAATCTCAGTCTGAAATCCCCGTTTCCTTTTGGGTTCCTTTTTACTCAGTTGAAATGGGAAAAATGCAATCTCTTGTATAACAGGAAGATGTCCTAGATCTACTCTAATAGGCCTGGTTTCCTCTTTTTCCTCTCCTTCTCCCTCTCTCAATCCTTCTTCCCTTCCTCCTTCTCTCTCTCCTTCCTTCCTTCCCCTTGCCTTCCCTTTCTTTGCCTCACCTTACCTTCCCCCCATTATATTGCCCGGGCCAGGCTTGAACTTGCAATCCTCCTGCCTGAGCCTCCTGAGCGCTGGAATTAAGGGGATGCGCCTCCACACTTGGCCTTTATGTTGTTCTTTTACAAAGCTTTCTTTCTTTTATAACTGGTCTCACAGGACTAAGCTGGAGGTAGATATGGGATAGGAGTAAAATAACAATTTTTGTTATCTATTAGCAAGGCCCTCTGGGAGGGTTTAATATATTTTTACTCAGTAGAAATATCATGCAGCCACATACACAGTTTTGAATGTTCTGCTAGTCATGGATAAAGAGTCAAAAGACATGTGTGCAATTGATTTTAATAGACATTCTATTTAACTAAATTAATTCAAGATTTTATTATTTCAATGTATAATCAACACAAAAAGAACTGATGACATGTTTCACATTTTTTTTCATGCTACATTTTTGAAATCTGGTGTGTTTTGGACACCTCCAGTGCGTTTCAGTTCAGCGAGCCACATTTCCAGCACTCGTTAGCTCCGTGTGCCTAACGCCTACCATAATGGACAGCATGGGGCAAGCTGCCCCTCAAAAGTGGGTAATAGCCACTTTATCTTCATCTTTTGGACTTCTAATGAAACTCTGGAACAACGGCAAAAGTCAATTTAACATCCAGAACCCACACAGACCCTTCTTGCCTATTGCCTCATCCCTTCATCACTCCTAACCGCTCTGGATTGGCTCCTCCTCCTCTTCCTCCCTCACCTCTTCCTCTCTCTCCTCTTCCTCCTCCTCTTCCTCCTCCATCTCCTCCTCCTCCTCTGCTCCTCCTCTTCTCCCCCTCCCCGCCATGGCTGACTTGCCTACCTGGATCCACTGAGCTCACAGAACAGGCCTGAACTCCTCGTTGTGAGCAGAATTCTCATCCGGTGGTAAGGAAAGAACCAAATGGGCCAGCAAACAGATGTTCTTGCCCTCAGTTTCCTGTTTTCCTTTCCTCTTTTTTATTCTGTTTTCTTTTCTAAAATATTTCATATGTTAAATTATAATCTCTAGTAAAATATCCCCAATTTGCAATGTGAATGTGAAAAGGCGAGCAAAGAAAAAGAGGAACTTCCTAAACTGTCTGAAAATTTCATTTTCTAAAGTATTATCACAATGCTCCAAGCTTTGAGCAGCGGGCTTGGCAATGAGGTCGCTGCTGTGGTTAAAACCCGAGAGATATATATACTGAAGATTAAACTAAAGATTTCTTCGGGATAGTGGATTTGCCAAGTTCTCCTGTCAGCTTCCCTGGATGAAAATGAGTGGACAGGTTTAATGGTAAATACTTAGGGAAAAATAAACAAACAAATGTGAGAAACTGGGATGGAGACACGTGACAGATAATTTTTATTTGACTTTTGATTTGTTCGTTTTTGTGACCCTGTCCTCTCTTTTTTGCATAAATTAAGATGCCTCTTAACTTTAAAGAAAAGACAATTTGAATTACATTTTTCTCTACCAGTGCGATGCTTTCGAAAATAATCAAATCATCTAGTATATTCAGAAAAAAATCATCGACTGTAATTTGTAGGTTAAATACAGAAGAGTAAATACCCAAACCTCCTAAAACTGAGTTTTGAACTTAAATCATCTTTAGCCTGGTCACTACCAAAATATCCAATATTTTAAAGGAAAGGATTTTGAAAACATGTCATTTCTTCTCTCTGAATTACTGTTATAACAATGTTAAAGTAAGCTGTCAGCTTTAAGATGAAATATAAAATTTAGACCCTATCCAAGTTCTTTTTTCTTTATCCAGGTTTGAATAATAGAGATCTCATTTGCTGTTTCTGTAAGTAAAGTAATAGCAAAAAACCTAATTAAGATAATTATGTCCTGCCTATATACATTTTTCTTAGCAACTAAAATTTGATTGAAGCTGAAATCTGTTTCTATTTAACAAGTGTTTATACCTGGATAAGGTAAAGCATTTCAGTTGTTAATACAGTGAGTTCCATATTCACTCAAATAATATTACAATAAAATTCTCAGACTTTTTGATATTAAAATGCCTTGTAAAGGGAATACATTATTTAATCATTAAATAGGATACTAATGAGTCTTTATTAAACCTTGCAGATAAACATTGTATTGACATCTAGTGGCTATAGAGGCAGATAACAGATATATTATGTTGAAAGCACATGGCTTAATATATTTCCCATTTAAAAATCTCTTGAATGAAAATTGGGCAAAGTATGTATAAAATACTGAATGTAAAATTTCTTTGTGTTATATGTTAAAATGCCAGGGATGAATTGGGGACTTGCAAAAGAAAAATTATATCACTGCTACCCAAGAAATAGACAGAAGATCTCCAGGTACTTGGTGATAGGTTTACTTAGAAATGTAAATAGTAATGGTGTCAAGCATTTGTAGAGTTCTTCTTATGTTCTCATCCTGCAATGGTGCTTAACAGGTCTTAACTCATTTAGATTTCAAATAAAACATTTTACCAGTAAGGAAACAGACCACAGCGGTCATTTGCTGAAGGTTATGTAGCTAGCATAATTTAGAACTTGAAACTAGATTCGCTCCAACCTGAAGTTCAAACTCAGTTCAAAGCACTCTTCTCTCTATAACCTACATGCTGGTCTGTATACTCCACTTAAAAAGAGAAACAAATTAAAAACAATTACACCAATCGTTTTAACTCACTTTCTAAAATTCTGTAACAATTGAATCTTGTTTTTCCATTCTTGAGCAATTATTCCCTCTGCATATAATTCGAACTTCTGTCTACAGCCACGAGCTGACATACATGATCATGTGACATCCATGCGACTATTGACCATGTTGTCAATAGTTCGGAAATACCACGTCCCACAAAGAAGATGGGTGCATGCACTGGTGTACGTTTTTTTGGCTTTAAAAATTTCTATATTTTGTGTTTCTTTTCTGCTGAAAGAAGATGTGTTTGAAGTCTGTCAGGAAAATGTCATAGCAAGAAGTAAATTCGGGGTTGACAATGTACAGTGCTTAGTGTGGGAACAGGGGTTAGAAGTAAGGGTTAGGAGTGAGGTCCAGGGCTCGATTCCCAGGGCCATCGAAAAAAAAAAAAAAAAAAGAGGAAGTAAATTTACAGGAGGAAGTTAAACAAATACTGCAAGGTGGTGAAGTGGAAAAGGAGAATGTGAGATGTAAAGGGAGGCCAGAGACAAGAAAGGGACGAGCGCAGCTGGGTGCGAGGGTGGAGCGTTATGAGAAAGGAAGTGGTGGGTTAGGGCCTCAGGTGGGCAGAAACAGGTGTGATGCTGGGTTTCACAAGGCTCAGTTCATGTAGAAAACAGGCCCTTGAGGGGTGAGGCAAAGTACAGCCGTTCTTTTCATACTTGTTCGAAGAGCTGCACAATTCCCAGAATCAGACGAAAGATGCACATATATGTATATACTATTATCTGTTGAATGTCTTCCCTCTTGGCCTTTTGGATGACAGTGGTGCAGCATTACCTGTGCGCACCTGGATAAAGTGAGCCAGAGAAACGCAGCACAGAACGTACAGAGCACCAGTGTTTTGGGGGCCTACAGCAATTCCGGGAACTCTAGAGAGTCTTGGTCGTGTGTGCCGTGAAACCTCCCCTCTGGCAGCTCACGCGTCCCTTTGGCGTAGCAGCATTATTAAGCATTGCTATCAATCCAGGGCGGAGCCTTATCCAGATCTCTAATTCTGAAGTTAGTCTGGCACTGGAGGAGCCTTTGGGAGAAAAGACTAGGGAGAAGAACTGGGTGAGGTGTGTGTAAGAGACTCGCTGACGAGCTGCTCATAGCGAGCAAGGGAAATGACAAGAAGTCTGACAGTGGCACTTTTATACAGAACAGCCGTGAGCCTGTTGGGAGAAGGCAGAAAAGCAGTCTGAAACGGAGAAGTCCACTATAATGAGATAAAAAATCACTAAGGATCTCAACTTAGCTCTTGGGTGAAGATTGAAGAAAGAAATAGAGCCTGCCTGTGGGTTTTTGGATAAAGGGAAAGAAATAGGTAACATTGAAAAGGAAACTTTTTCATGTTTAAACCAGTGATAAGCTACCAAAGAGAGCTAAAGACGAGAATTGAATAAGGGCTGAAAACTCAGAGGGATAAAAGTTGATCTTTAGTAATTTAGGGGATGAAAGAGTATAAAAGGAGAAATAAGGAAGAAGTTGAGAGCAGTTGAGAGGCCGTTAGACCGCTTAACAGAAGCACTGGGTGACATAATCCTTTCTCGGATAGGACAGCGGATGAAGGAGCCCCACACCTGAAACCACCTGCAAGATGGGAGACATTTCTTTTAACCATGAGTAGATAGAAGAGGACCTCGCTATCCTTTCAGACCAAGCCTGAGAAAACTGAAGCAGAAATAATTTACACCATGGTTTCTCAAATCTTGCTGCAAGTTAGAAACTTCCAGAAAGCATATAAAGCTTTCCTGACACTTGGGTTTTTCCTGCACCAAGAAGTCAGAATGAGTGGAGGACGAGACAGGCCTCAGATTGTTGCTGCTGTTGTTTGTGTTGGTGCTGGGTTGAACAGAGGGCCTTGAACATGCTAAGTGAGTGCTCTACCACTGAGCTGCACGCCATACCAAGCCTCAGACCTGTTAGAAGATTCCCAGATGATTGCAACTGCAGCAAAGTGGGAGAACCGCCAATGGAGCATGGTTGGAAATTCAGAAGGAAAATGAAGAGTCGGTGGTGGGTGGACAGGTTAAATAGAAACAAATCACCTTCTGATGTGAGAGGTATGACTTATTAATACTTGCTCCAAATCCTGACAGTAGCCACTTGCTAGATTGTACTTGTTTTCTTGACCCCTTTCTTCTACCAAGACTCCCTCGCAGCTTAATTTTGTTTTCGTGATACATCGAGTGTTCTCTTACCATCTCACTATATTAACATACTGAGCACACAAATTACAGAACTTTGTATGTCAATTGAAAAAAGGAAAATGCTAGGTTGATGAAAACTTGGCATAAATTAGTCACAACATATTCAAAAATGCAGCCGGAACGCTGAGCTCCACACAGGATATGCATAAAAATCTGATGTGGTGATTATTGCGTGCACAGGGTATTGGATTATGCTATCATCCTTTAAATATTAACAATTTACAAGGCATCAGAAATGCTTCGATTCAAATGTCTGCATTTTGTTCTGCTTTGGTTTTGCTTTTCAAAACAGAGTTAGTGTTTGGTGTTGTCACAGGCACCTACCTACGTGGCCCATAAAGAGTTAAGTGGCGTTCAAAAGTCTTGACAAATGATGGGGTATGTCTTATTTTTCTTTTTTGATTAGAGTTATTTAATTCTGCATTATCCACCTTTGCTTTGATGCCAAACAAGATTAAAATTTTAAATATAGTATGCTAAATTCATAATGTGAATTTAAAACAAAATTATCTGTAAGACACCAACATCAGTACCTAGGGACAAGGCTGAGATAGTAGCATAATTTACACCAGTGGAGATATTTTATCCTAATTATTTGTGGCCAATTATCAATTCCTGGTCAATGTTAGAATCATTCACCCTAATTATTTCCCTAAGGTATCTTCCCTGGATGTAATGGGGAGCTTCCCTATTACTTTCCTTAGAAAAACAATACTTATTTTTTTCTCTAAGATTTTTCACTTTATGAAAAAAATCAAATCTAAACCTTTACTACTGAGGATTTCTCTAAGGTTTTAATTCTTCAGATTTTAAAGACCTAAAACAAAGAGCCGAGTATATCCATGGTTGACATGAAAAGTTTCTAGAAAGAACACTTCAATGCTTGCTGTTTTATATCCATATTATATTTTTAATTTCAACTTTGGAAAGTATTTGAATTTGAAAGGATTAATTTACACTTCCTAAGTTCACATTTTTAACACGAAGTCCTCTTCTTATGTATACGTACGTATAAATTCACATACATATATATGGCTCTTTTTATGGAACTCAGTTTCAAAGCCTGCAAACATCAACCTTACATTTGAATTCCTAATGACACCTCCTATTGTCTCGTTTCTGTTTGAACCTGTCAATCACTGGTGAAAAGTGCTAATCACTCCCAGAAACCCCAGTCTTGCTCACAAAAGTACCAGTCACTGAAAAAATAATACCAATTGGTCATGGATGGGCAGGGAATCTCGCTAGGGATCTAAAGATACAATAGGGTTTATTAAGTTCGTTTCACTCCAGCCCAGCTACCCTGCATGGAAAGGTTTGGGACCTTAATTTTAAAGTCAGCTAAAACTGGCTAAGGTAACTTATATTCCTTAGCTAAGCTCAGACTGAAGCTCTGTGAAATCTCTTGGTTAGTGTTTTTGGCTTTCGATAATAACAGCAGTCTTTATTTTCATTCTGTGTTTTTCTCCCATTCTTTTTATAGCTAGGGAAG
>PVJO010007119.1:0-84142 GCA_004026905.1 Hystrix cristata | reverse complement strand
ACTTTTCCTCTATACCAGGAGTTTGTTTTTGTAGTGCTGGGGATTGAACCTGGGGCCTTCTCCCTGAGCTACATCCCTGGTTTTTTCTATTTTTCAGAGAGTGTCTCACTAAGTCACTAAGTTGCCAAGGCTGGGCTTGAATTTGTAATCGTCCTGCCTCAGCCTCCCAGACTGCTGGGATTGCAGGTTTGCATTCCCTATTTCCAATGCTCCACAGAGCTCTGCAGGCCTGAGATTAGGTGAGCTTCCATGTACTCAGGGCTTTGTTTTAACTTCCTAGTTGTGACCCTGTGGCCACACTTTTTTAAGTGCATACTTTTTAGAGCTAAATCCTAATATTATAGACAGCAAAGTAAGGTAGAAATATTATAGGCGGTCAGACAGGGCTGGGCCCTTGATGGAGTCAATACACAAGAGAATATACTACAACTATGGCTGGAGGCGCATCCACTGAAGGTCAGGACAAGCATCCATTGAAGGTCAGGACTCAAGATTAGGCCGAGGGATAAACAATGAACTGAAGGTCACACTCATCTGATCTGATAAAGTCCAGGTCACCCAGGTGGGCGACCAAGACCTCCAGATCCGCCCCATCCTGGAATGTCTTTATTCCTTCCATGTTCATTTACTATGTGACCCTCTTCTCCATTGGATCAATGTTACCTAAGCGACTGCACTATTATTGGTCAATCATCATTTTGACACATATTGTACCCACCTCGCGATTTTGCTCTATAAAACTTACCCTGAAAAGTGAGCTCCTTGGCAACCCACTTGGGTCCCCTCCTGTCTCTCAGGAGCTCTCTTTCTCTCTCTCAATAAATTTCCTACTCTTAACCTCCTTTGTTCCTTAGAATTCATTCTTCGACTTCAGGGAACACGAACTCAGCGTAACTGACATCTAGCAGGTTGGCAGTTATATATTTTTTCCCCTATATCAAAAGGAAAGGTGCCACCAAGAACAGGAGACATGTGGAAGAGTGCTGAGCCTGTTGCCTGGCCCGGCCTAAGGGACAGACTTTGACAGCTCCGGGAAGCAGGGGCAGCAGGCAGGGGGCGGGTCCTGGAGGGAAAGAGCCAAAGTCTAAGGTCATAAAGATGGCCTGATTGTTGGGCTCTGTCTCCCCAGGGCAGGCGAGGCTAGATCTCAGCTCCAAGGTCCCCAGGCCAGGTGAGTGGTCCCCGGGGGAACTGGAATCGCTATGGGATCCCTCATGGGGCTGGGGTGGCTCAGGAGCCAGGCTCGGTCCCACCCTTAATTGAGGGGCCCGGCTTGAGCCCCAGGGCCAGGCACGGACCGCAAATTGGGAGGCTAATGGCTTAAATTCAGCTCCCCACCTGCAGCCCGCAGCCTGGCAGCTGCAGAGAGGATGTGGGGGCAGGTTCCCCAGCTAGACCCCTCAGGGCTGGGAGGAACTTGGGCTGGGTGTCCACAGGGACTTTCTCAAGCACACGAGGGCCCCAAGAGGGAAGTGAAGGCCGGTTTCCCAGAGCACAAGCCTCTGTCTCCCGCCAACCCCGGGCCCCTTGAAGGTACCCTGAGGAGGCCCCAGAGGAGGCCAGCTTGGGTATGGGCGCAGGCTATTCCCCAGCCACGCTCCGAACCCCAACCCTCTCAGGCCCCACTAGCAGTCTCCCGTCACGGGGTGCAGCTCAGTGCCACTCAACCCCTGCCTTTCTCTGCTTGGCATGCATGTACACACATGCACACACACACACATGCACACCATGTATGCATGTGCATATACATGCACAGACAGGCACACACATACACAGATATACACACATGTGCACACATACACATATGCACACACACGCACATCCACACACACTCTCTAAGCCTCTCCCTGTCCCCTCAGCTTCCATGGCACAGTCTGGTTGGGGCCACGACACCCATGCCATCCTTTCCCGGCCTGCTTGGTCATGGGCCTCCCTGGACAGCTCCTGCTGGCTCCATCTGGGTCCCATGGCGTCCAGCCCAGACTCCCTGGCAGAGCATGAGCGGCACTTTCCAGCTCAGTACCTTGGCGGCTCACTCTCCCTCCCACACCCCCGCCCTCCGCCTGTGAACAAGAGTCAGGCAGAGTCAATGAACTCACCACACCCAGCAATATGGATGCCAGGTGGCAAGTGGATCCCAGATGGCATTTATTGCCAAGTGCAGCCAAGGAAAGACAACCATGATGTACACAACCTGCCCAAGGTCAAGCTCAGGCAGGCGGGCCGGGACAGGCCCATCGTCCACTTCCAGCACTTGGGTCTGGCCCACTCTGCTGCGGCCCTAGGGTCCTGCCCAGCCTGTCCCAGTCCACCCAGAGCCAAAGGACCAGGGAGAGAGGGCGGGACCCAGAGGGTAGGGTAAGGCCCTGCTGGGGACGGAGATGTCGGGCAGGCTGAAGGATGCCCTCCACCTCCACCCACAGGGGCCCTGCCCAGCTCCCAAGAGGGGGGTAGTGCAGGGACAAACGTGGAGGGCACAGGCGCCCCTCTCCGCCTGGTCACAGGAAGGTCCCGGCAGCCAAACGCCAGTCCCAGAGAGCAGGAAGTGACCCTAGAGGTCAGAGGCCAGTGCCCCACCAACCATGTTACACCCACGAGAAAACCAAAAGGACAGACAGCAGAGGCCAAAAAACTCGAAGTTTACAGTCATTTTGGCCCAAAGCAGACCGGCCAGCGTGGCACCCCTGGGCTTGGAGGAAAAGGCTCTGTGTCCAGCGGGGTTTGGGGGGTGCACATAGTGTTAAAATAGAGGGCTCTGCTGCGGGAACTCTCAGCTCCTTTCACAGGGAAAGAGGAGGATGATACGCAGGGCTGCCAGACTCGTAGGACCATGGAACCCTTTCACTGAAACGCTCTTAGAACCAGTGTTCCATGGAACACACTTTGAGAAAGGCTGCTCTGTTTTCTGGGGTCCACCTCCTGGTCGGATATTTGAATCACGCTCCTCCCTCAGCTCCCCGGAGATGCCAGGTGAGGCTCCCCTCCAGACCCCACTTCTGAGCCTCAGCCAGGAGACATGCTGACAGCTTCTCCCTCTACCTGCAGCTGGGGCCCCAGCCCATTCGATGGCAGCCAACACCTGTGGAGCAGCCCCGGGTATCCCTAGCTCTGAAGCTGGGGGGCTCCCTCCGTACCAGGTCCTGGACCCAGCACGGCCTGGGCAGGCAGGTCCACTCCAGGGCACCCAGCCCGTGGTCCCGGCTGCAGGCTGGTACCCCACCAGATTTGGGAGGGGGAGCTGGAGGACCAGGGGGAGACTTCTGCTGGGGCTGGGCGTGAGTGTCACCCTCAGGCACCAGGAGGATGCGGGGAAGGGACGAAGATGCGTCCCAAAGCTGACGCGCAGCCTCCACCTGTCACCGTGGAGCAGGGCACGGGGCCGGCCACTGGGCGCAGCTCAGGACAGAAGTCTCACTGTCCTCAAAGCACGTCCTGGGGAGGGACTTCCCTGCAGATGGCCCTGAGAGGGTGGGATGGGGCACTGCAGCTCCCGTAGCGCTGCCCACCATCTCCTACCCACCAGGCCTTCCACCTCTTCATCGGCATGCTGACCCTGGCCTTCGGGAGCTTCCTGGTCGCCACCACCAAAGACATTCACCTGGTGGTGCTGAAGTCTTTGTACCCATTCTGGGGGGCCACCTCTGTGAGTAGGGCCATCAACACGGCTGGCATGAGGGTTGTGGGGCGGGCAGGAGGGGCAGGCAGGAGGTGCTGGCTTTAGGGGGGAGCACAGCTCAGGTGGGCAAGGGAGCCCAGCACTTTCCAGCCTCCAGCTCTGCTTCCAGTGGATACAGCTCCTCCTGGCAGGAAGTCAGTCCTGAACCCCAGAGGGACACTGAGTCCTTGGCCCGGGCCCCGCCTCCCATAGTACAGGCTAACAAGTGTTCGGGGAGCAGGCACCAGAGGAACCACTTTGTCCCACAGAGACCTGAGCCTCCAGCTGCCGTCCTTGATGGCAGGACTCCAGAAATGGAGAGGGCAGTGTCCCCACTGTAGAGAGACAGTTTGGGCTGTAAACCACACTCGGGAGGGGGGGGCACCCTAAGTGCAGGGCACAGCCAGGTTCCCGCTGCTGCAGTGGTAGAGGATTGGAAAGGACATGCGGGCACCCAGGACGGCCCGGATGGCAGGATGAGCAGGCTTTGCAGGAGGAACAGTCTCCCCTGACCCACCGGCCACCAGTTTTCCTCAAAAAGGAGGAAGGGAATCAATGGGCAGGGGAACCCCGACTTGCCCGCCTTGACTTCCGGGTCTGCCCTGCACGCAGATCCTCGCTTCTGGGGTCTCAGCGCTGATGGTGGTGATGTTGCCCAAGTCCTCACTGGTGAGTTGGCACCTTGAGATGATTCGTTCCAGGACTCGGAGGGTGTCTGTTTGCAGGGTTGGCTCAGGAGGTGGCTGTGCAGATGACATCACCAGGAGCAGACAGCAGAGGGCACTGAGCAAAGGAATCCCTGTGCAGAGGCCTAAACTCCTCCCTGAGGGGAAGCCAGGCATAGGCACGGCCCCCAGGGCCCAGCCCACCCATCTGGGACAGAACTCGGCCTGAAGCCTGAGACTACCTGGCGCTGCTCCGTCCCCGGGCCGGGCGCCCCGAGGCCCATGGTTCCCTCTACCCCACGCCCTCCCCTGCCCCAGTCCTGGCACCGAAGGGTCCCCCACACTGTCCTGCACACAGCAGCTCAGGCCCCGCCCCGTCGCCATGTAGCTGTCACCTCCTGGGCTCTCTGGCAGCCTCAGCTGGCTGCCCACAGCCACGGGTCTGCCTCCCACCCCCCGGCCACCGTCCTGCCCAGCTCTGCACCGGGCCTACCCCCATCTCCCCTATCTGTGACTTCAGACTCTGACAGCCCTTGCTCCACCCCCACCCCAGGTCTCCCCCAACCCACATGGCCTGCTTCTGTCCCCACAGCCCCCTGGGCATCTTTGAGCCCAGCTGGAGGGTGGAGTGGGCGGATGGTGCAAGGACCATCCCTGCCTGTCACAGCCTCAGCCGTGGCAGGGTCCTCCCGCCCCTCCACTGCCCAGAAGCCCTGGCCCCGCCCTGCTGTGCCTGCTCCCTTATCCAGAGCTGGCACACGGCTGTCCCCTGCCTCCTTAGAGGGCATCCATGCAGTTGGCCAGCAGAGGCAGGAGAGGCCTGGCAGAGACTGCCCAGTCCGCGGCTTAGCTTCCTGGGCTGAGGACCACAGGAGCCCCGTGTTGTGCGTGAGCATAGGACATCCTGGCTGCAAAGAAATCTGTCACTCGGGTGTCGAGCCCCCGGGCAGTTGGCAGATGCAACAAAGGATGGTTGGGCTGGCCTTGAGGGACGTGGCAGCGGCATCCCTCTACATCACTGAGCTCCATGGCCCTGGAGCAGCCCTGGATTCTGGAAGCTGCATGTCTTCGGTGGCAGGGAGCCCACTGCAGTGTGTGGACAAGCAGCCTCAGGCCAGAGCTGGCAGAGTCTAGCACACAGCACGAGCTTCCAGTAGGGCGAACGAGGGCTGGATGGGGTCCCAAGCCCCCAGACCCAGCTCCGACTGGTCCTGTCTGCCTGTAGAAGACGCTGTGCATGGGGACAAACCTCATCAGCCTCCTCTGCGTGGTGGCCGGCCTCTTCGTCCTCTCCAAGGACCTCTTCCTGGAGACCCCATTTTCCCAGCCATTCTGGACGCCATACCCCAACTCCACAGTGAGTGCACAGCCGGGGCCCTCCCAGGCCTGCTGCCGGGGGGTGCCAGCTGCCCCACAGGTCAGCATCAGGAACTGGGCAGGGCTTCGAGCTCACCTGCCCCAGCCTTATATTTACACACGGGGAAAATGAGGCCCAGAGAAGGGGAGGGGCCTGTCTGAGGTCGAGGACCAAATCCAGGACCATGACCTAGAGCTGCCTGTAAATATGATGTCCACGGGGACTGCTGTTACCTGGAGCCCCCCAGCGGCCTGGCACAGCCAGCCGAGACCACACTGTCACCTCCAGTTTATGGGGTGTGAACATCAAGGTCCAGAGAAGCTAAATTAGTGGGTCACACAGCAAGTCAGGGGTGCACGGTGACCCCAAGCCCAGCGCCGTCTTCCCCACAGCTCTGCTGCGGCAGGGCTGGATGCCTCAATTTGGTCCCCAGGCTCCAACCACCGGGGACCTGCCTTCGTCAGCCCACCCCCACTGGCACATGCACATGGGCGTGCACGCTTCCCAGCACAGGCCAGCAGCCCCAGAGGACATCATCTGGCCACACGGTGGTCCTCTGTCCCCTCTCCCCTCTGCTCCTGCTGGCCTCGGTATCCCCATCTGTCAGGAGAGTTGGAGTAGTTGATCCTAAGGCCCTGTGAGGTTCTGCAGCCCTGGGACATCAGGCCAGCAGCCCCCAGGACACCTTGCGCCAGGCACAGGGCGGCGACTGAAGCTGCCCTGGCCCGCTGCACGCCAGGAGCCGAGGCAGCTCTGCCCTGGCTCGGTCTGAGCCTGCCCGCCCCTCCACCTGCCAGGCCCACATCCAGCAGCTGGAGCTGGCGCTGTTCTGCTCTGCCATCCTGGAGCTCCTGCTGCTGGGCCCCACAGCCCTCATGACCCACAGACTGGGCCCTGCAGAGGTGAGCACCCCCGCCGCCACTCCCGGGCTCACTCATTCCTCGCGGTGCTGAGCGTTCGGTGAGGGGAACACGGCCCAGGAGGGAGAGGTGTGGGGACAGAGGACTGTCAAGGTGACAAGCGCCAGCCACCGCAGAGAAAACGCCAGGGTGCTTGCTCTAGGACCGCAGGCTGCCGCGCCCAGCCCAGAGGGCCTGGGGAAACCGCCCTGCGCAGGCTCCAACCCACAGGTGAGGGTGAGGGGTGTCGGCACAGCAGCGTGAGCTGGCTCAGAGGCAGGACCGGGGGCAACTTTGAGAGGCACGCCAGGCGCCCTGAGGAGCTCTGTAACTACCTACACGGCTGCAGATGGTGCTGTAACATGCCGTCGCATCAACAGGCGTAACTTGACTCAACGCCAGCTTGTCAGTGTCAGGCAGATTTTCATTTCCCCCTCTACGGAAAGGTAAACTGAGGCTGCGAGAGGTCAAATCACTTCCCAAGGCCAAACAGCCACTAAGACACCCAGGACTCAGCCCGAGGCAAGTCCGAAGCATGAACAAGTCCTTATCTGCTGTCGTAGTGGGGACACGATGTTTAAACAAGAGACTAGTCCCTCCCACCCCAATGATCCAAGCAGGAGGGTGCCCCCAAATCCGTTTATCATCTCAACTTTCTTTCTTTTTATTAGTACCTGTTTACAGTACATAACAAATGCATTCATCACGGGGAGTTGTGCATACACATAACACATCTTCATTTTTTGACATCCCCTTCCGGGATGTCCCCACCTTATCCAGCTTCTAGAGCCTGCAGTCCTTGGTTTGTGGCCAGGGGTTAGGACAAGGACTTCTGTGGGGACATGGTTCTGTCACCCCCCACACTGTCTGGCTTCCTGGAGTCTCTTGGTCACGGGGGAGGCAGGTCTGTTTCCCATCTTAGGCGGAAGTGAGGCTCAGAAGGGTGACATGGCTTCCCGGGGCCACACGGCCAGCAAGTGGCCACGCCAGGCCACCCAGAGCTGAGAAGACAGCACCAGGGAGGGCTGTGCAGTCCCAAGTTGCGCCACCTGTCCCAGGTCAGGGATGACAACATGGCAGCCAGCAGGGACGCTGCCGGGAATCACAAGATGCCCTAGAGTGGGTCCTGGCGAGGAGGGACTTGAACACAGCCTGGCCCAGCCTGGATCAGAGACCCCAGAGGCTAAGTGACCTGCCCGCATCGCCAGGACGCCAGGAGCAGGAAGGGCATGAGGGCCCAGTCCTCTGAGTCCCCGTGGCCCTCCCCAGTGCTCTTCTCGGGACCAGTGTGCAGTGGTCACCGCTGGTCCTGTGGAGGTCACTTCCTCTCTGGCCTTGGTCCCCACATTCACGGGAATCTTGAGGTTTCCGAAGCACCCCAAAGGACAGGGCTGTGTAGACGGCAGCCTGGCCACACAGGTGACTCCTCCCCACAGGACAGGGCTGGCTCTTCTCTGGCGCCCAGCGCACCACTGGAACTCACACATCCGTCGCCGGCGCCTCCACCGTCCTATGAGGAGGTGACTCGAGGTGACGCCTAGGATGAGCAGTCAGAGGTGAAGAGGCCCTGGGCTCCCCGTTCCTGAGGGAAAGCAGTCTGCCTGGGAGTGGTGGCTGACGCAGGTGGTCCCTCCCCCCAGTCCCCTCCCCACCCCCAGCCTCCATCCGTGTGACCCCAGGGTCCAAGGCTCTGGGTTCTCCTGTCTGCATTCTCCCTCCCTCTCTGCCACTTCCACTGTGCCCTCCGCCGCAGTCACTGGCAGCTCTCCTCCTCCGAGCTGCCGCGAAGCTCCTTGGCTTTGGAATACAATGCAAAGCAGAACTCACCAGGCCTGTCGATGGCCGGATCAGTGTTCAGGGTAAACGCCACTTTGAACAGACAAGAGGGCACAGGCACTCACAGCCGGGCGTCCGGAGCCCCGGTGCCAAGCCCAGCTCCTCCAGCAGCTGACCGTGCCAGCCGACTCGGCCCTTCCTTCCTGGCCCGTGTGTCCTTGTGTAGACCCGACGCTGGGCTCCAGTACGAGACAGGGCCCCTGCCCCACTGATGCTCTCGCACAGTGAGCAGGGCTTCCTGGGACAGCATCCCCTGGGAAAGGACACGGCCTCTGCTGGCGGCCAGTGACGGTCACGCAGGACGAGCCGACCGCGGGCCGTGGAGACCACGGCTGGGCCCTGGGCAGCGCGTCACACCACCACATGCCAGAGCGGTCTCCACCTTGGGGCCCTGAGGGCTTTCTGTTCATAATGAAACAATAAGCGTCATTATCAAAGAGGAAAATGTAGGGACTGGGGTTTTAGCTCAGTGATTAGAGTGCTTGCCTTGTAAGCACAAGGGCCTGAGTTCGATCCGCAGCACCAAAAAAAAAAAAAAAAAAAACAGAGGAAAATGTAGAAATGATCTTTCTGTCATCCGTGAACACACTGTACAGGAAAGTTCCAAATTTATTAAACTAACTTTATAGTACCACGCAGAAACCGGTGTCCTAAACTCAGAAGTTTGGGCTGTGATTTATATGGAATTATTTACATAGATTCCACGTAGGTCGAACTCGGATGTTTTCTTTTTTGCTTAGCATTCATTCTCGCTCACATGTACACAAGGCTGCAGAGTCGTTAGCATTATTCCTGAAGGTTCCTGTGATCATGGTGCCCGCAGCAAGTTTGGGGCATCTATGAGGCCACCTAAGGCTGGGAACATGGAGTTGGGGACATCCCTTAGGTCCCTCAGGTCCCAGCTGGCTTTAGGACTCAAGGTTTCCTCAGCCACCGAGAAAGACGCGAGCCAACACACAGCCTAGGACGCTCCCCATCAGGGTGAGTTCAGTGTCCTTGGAGCGGATAAGCCAGAAGCCTCAGGCCGCTGGTCCCACTGATGAAGACACTGCCTGACACCCCTGAGCCCGGGGAGGGACGGGCCATTGGGACAGCAGGCCCGGAGTACCAGAACCCCTCATGGGGCCGGGGGATCCGAGGAGACTGTGTTGCCCAAGGCCAACTGTGTGGCCCGGGGTGGGACACGGGGGAACTGGTAGGGACACAGGCAGTGTTGGAGAAGCCTCCTCGGGGCAGGCCGTCCCTTTCTCGCCTAACGCGTGCCAAGCCCTGCTCGCCAACCACACCCAATCACGTCACCGGGCCGTGGCATTCAACCGGACTCAAACAAGGATTTGTTTCCACCGAATCTACTTCTGTGGCTATTTTCTATTTATGGCAAGTGAAGCTGAATTTCCACTGATCATAATAATACCACATGCTTTATAATGTGCATGTGCAGAGTACAGTGATTGTGAAATTTTTTGGAGGGGCATGACTATAAAATGTTCAAACTTTGGTCATGACCATGCTGCGTGACGTTGCATGTACTGAAAGTCGTTGAATTGTAAAAAGAACTGCATTTCAACAAGGTATTACATAAGTAATGACGCAAAACACACAACATGTGGATCTGGAAGGCCTGGAGTCTGGAAAATAAGGGAAGTAGATCTCTCCATCCCAAATCTGCCCACAGAAAAGAATCAGACCCGCACTCTGTACCCGAGATGAACAATCCCCTGTAGCCCTGAACCTGGAACTCTGCTTTCTAATCTCCCTGAGCTTTTCCGTCTTTGTGGATCACCCCCCCCGACCCTCACAGGACCAATGGGGAAACTGAGGCCCAGGTGGGTGAAGCCCGCAGGCCCCAGTCCTATGTGGCGCCCCCTGTGCCAGCCCCTCTCTGCTGGAGGCCTGTACCCAAGCCCCTGTTCTGTGGGACAGCCCTCCCCAGTGCTTGGGGAGCCAGACGCCCCACACATGCACCCCACCCTGAGGCGGTCAGCACTCTGCTCAGAAACTCCACACCCTCCCCACAGGTGAAGACCGAGAGCCTGCCATGCTGCATCTGGCTCAACCACCACGTACAGGCCCTGACATTGTCCCAGCCTGGAAGAGGCTGCACTTCGGGGAGGGGCAGGCACAAATCAGCCACACACATAAAGGGACTCCCGGAGCAGGGGAGAGGGAGGGTCCCGAGGCCCAGGCTTGTGGTGTCTGAGGACGGAGCAGCCTGAGGCCTAGTCGTGACTGGGAGGAGGAGCTGGAACCATCCCCCCAACCCAGAGCAAGAAGGGGGATCTTCTCCCTTGTTGTAATTTCTCCTTTGATAAAACAAGGTAGCAGAATGAAAATTAAAATACAACAGATCAGGGTTGGGGATTTAGCTCAGGGTTAGAGTGCTTGCCTACCAAGTGCAAGGCCCTAGGTTCGATCTCGGGCACCCCAAAATTAACAAATAAATAAAATACAACAGCTCAATGTCTGTGCGATGCAGCTAAAGCAGTGCTTAGAGGGAAACCCGTAGCCCATGTGTGTTTTAATTTTTATTGTTACCAGTACACATTTGCTGTACATCAGGGTTATGTTCAGCACAGAGAGCTGGTATATGTACATAAGACATCCTAATTCTTTACACATGACCCTTCCTCAAAACACAAGTCATCTCAAATCAGTAAAGCAATTAACTCTCAACTCCTTTCCTCTAAACCAAAGCAGTCACAGCATCAGCCAAGCAGAAATCCCGGTGGCTGGCACAACATGCCACCACCAGGGCAGCCAGCGCCCTTCTGAGATGGCAAACTGAGCCCGGGAAAAGACTGCCTGGCCCAACATCAGGGGAGACTTGGACAGGCCAGCATTCCACAGGCCGACCTGACCAGAAGGGCCGCCAGGGAGCGCGGAAGGCGGGAGTCCCAGGCCAGGCCCAGAGTGAGGCCCACCTGCGCACTTTTAGAAACTGCAGGTGGTTCTCACGCTGAACAAGATGGGGAAGGCGAGAGGAGGGGCAATGGGATGGATTGCTGGTGTGGGCGCAGCTGTGCCCGGGGTGCTTGGAGGAAGGGGAGTTGGAGATTTAGCTCAGTGAGGACAGAGCAGCAGCTTTGGGCTGAGCACTCACCCACTTCCTCCTGGAATGCAGCGCCCTGGGTGTGGGAGGGAAATGGTTCCATGCACAGGGCACCTTCACCCACCTGGCACCTGCTGGTAACACCAGGCACAGGAGGTTGGGACTTCAATTCCCAAAAGACAGCCGATCCTTTTCCCATCCGTGCCGCCCCAGTGGATTCTGAGATGACTTGATGCCCTCGGCCAGGGGCCCCAGCGGCCCCACCTTCTGCCATGTTTTCACCCTGGGACCAGCTGAAGGGCCCGCCCCGCCGACAGCCCCTGAGAGAGGCCCTGGATGCACCTGGCGCCTGGGAGGCCAGCACAGTCCCTGTGGCCACATGGCGACAGCACGCTGGTCTGCTGGCAGATGTGGGAAGCACGGGGCTGAGCCTGGCCAGTTTGCTGACCATCCTCAAGGTGTACACTCTGGCGTCAGAGCCAGTGGGCAGCAGGAGGGACAGCCAGGTGAGTGCCCAGGCCCAGCGCCTGTCGCTCTGTGTACTGTTTAATTGGAAATGCCACCCTAGATGTCTTTTTATCCCCATTCCCAAAGCGGGGCTAGGGGAGGTCAAGTTGCCTCAAAGGCGAAGTCCAGGGGCTCCCCGCTCGCCCACCCCGGGCTCCTCCTGCCTCTGTTCCGGTGCAGAGAGCGTTCTTTGTTCTTCGTGGAGTAAGACGCTCCAGCCCATTGCTTCCTACCTCGGCATCCCTCTAGCGAAACACAGGGGAGTGGGACATGGCTGGACTGTGGCGACACTGAGCCTCGGGGACTTCCCAGCATGTTTCACCCTCTCTGGGTTGGGGTCTGGCTGGGTCCAATCTGTGGGCCGATAGGACACAAGACCAGCAGCTGGGAATAAGGGGCAGGATTCTCACTCAGGCTCCGCGCTCTGTGGATGGAGGTCTGAGTGGCTGAGTGTGTGGCCCTGGGACAGCTTCAGTGTGCCAGCTGTGTGGCTCTGCATGCACCTTCATTTTTCTGACATTCAGTTTGATCCTCTGGGAAATGGGGCCAGAGCTGCCAAGTAACAAATGGGAAGCACCTGAGCTGTTCGCCTCCATCCACTGCTGACCAGGCAGGACACAGACAGGACCTCCCGCTGGCTTCCGGGTACAGAGGGACGCCCTCCTCCAGACTCTGCTGCTGATCCTCACCGCCCTGGAGATGAGCCTGGCTTTCCTCATGGCCGTCGCAGGCTCCTCTTCCACCTTCTGCTCTTCTGCGTGGTGAGCACTGGATGTACTTGGCCAGGTCCTCCGGGGCTGATCGGCGTGGGCAGAGGGACGGGAGAGAGTTGGGGAGGTGGAGGCAGAGGCTGACCCCCAGCACCATCCACACAGCAACCAGATGAGTGATTGATGTGGGGGCTCTGTGCCCTGACTGTGTTGGCCCCTCTTGGGACAGGCCAGGGGAGGGACTATGACCACCACCCTGTGTCATGATGAGGAAGGTGAAGCCCTAAGAATCAGGGTGACCTGGCTGGGTGCTCTCTGGCCCCACAATCCAGACACATCTCTGGGTGCCCCCCTAAAACTGCTGCTTCTGGTAAGGAGGACAGAGTTACTACAAGAAGGACCCTCGCAGAGCCCCGTGTGGCCAAAGGGGTGGGGCCGGGGCGAGGCGAAGGTGGCCGGGTCACGGAGGGAAAGTTCTGGAGGGGTGATAGGAGGGGCTGGCTCTCCGCTCCTCTGCAGTGTCTGAGCTCAGCACAGCACATGCCCCTGACTGCCTAGGTCACCTCTGAGGGCCCCCTGCCGCAGTAAGGACACAGTGGCCCCCCAGGCTGGGGGCTGCCCCTAGGAGAGGAGCACACCCCCAGCCTCTGGGCTCTCGGAGGGGCTGCTCCCTCCCGTCCCCAGCCTGCACCCCTCAGCGGGCGGCCCACCCCCTGCCCAGCGCCAGACCCCACCAGTATGCATGGTCCCCAGCACGGAGCGGGGCCTGTTCCCTGCCTCGGAGCCCCGGCAGCTGCTGTGGAGGCCGACCTGGGCTCCGCGCTAGAGCCACACACCCGTCCACGTGCAGGAAAGGACCTTGGACCCTGCACGTCCGCAATGCAGTCTGACACGCGGGACCACCACCCGCCTGTGCTCCTCCCACCCCGACCGGCCTGGACCCTCCAGCAGCCCCATATCTGACAGGAAGCTCCACAGAATTTCCTGAAGACCGGCAGGGGCCATGGTGCCCAAAGGAGTGGCCACAGGGAGACAGTAAAGAAAAGCTGGCTTGGTGTATGAAAGGTGGTAAAGTTAGAACGTGAAAACCACAGATGAGCAACAGATCAGTTAAAATGGGGGCAGTTTCTGCGCTTGGCCAGCGCTGGTGGGGCCATGGGCGTGCGGGTTTCTGTGCAGACACTGTTTCTAACTCCCGGGCTGTGTTCTGGGGGGTGGCTCCGCAGGTCTGGGCTTGCCTTGGAGTTAGAAAGTCCTGGATCCAGGCAGTGGGGTTGTACCTGACCCCACTGACGGTTACCTCGTCAGATGGGTACAATGGGAAGTTTATGTCATGTGTATTTTACCACAACAAGAAAAACACTTTCAGACTGTGAGTGGGAATTCAGGATGCAGCCCATCCACCCAGCCCTGGGTGCCAGCACCCCCAGGGAGAGGATGCGGGGTCCCACAGCACTCGCCGCAGAGGGAACAGGCTTCAGTGGGTGGAGAAGGGCTGACGGGAGCCCTCCTTTGGAAGTTCCTTCACTTTCTTCTCCAAGTTTTCATCTTTTGGGGGGATCAGTGAGGGTTTTCAAGCTGCCCTGAATGTTCTAGCACAGGTAGAAGCCTTTATTGAAAAACAAGGCTCAAATCTGGGAATGATGGTGCACAGTACTCAGGAGGCTGAGGCTGGAGGATTGCTGTGAGTTCAAGGCAAGCAAGGGCTACATATGAAACCTTGTCTCAAAAAAAAAAAATCTGCCAGTCCCCTGGGCCCACACCCTCCACAGCTACCAAAGGCCCCTCCCACCCGAAGCTCCTGACTGAGCCCTAGACAGCAGGTGTGTGTAGAGATCTAAGGGACTGGCTCCCGAGCCAGTGAGTCCAAATCCCATCCAGGGGGCTGGAGGCCCAGGAAAGGCTGCAATTCCAGGCCACAGTTGTCTGGGGCAGCTGTCTCCTGCCCAGGGAAGGCAGGCTTTGTTTTACTCAGGTCCTCGGCTGATTGGGAGAGCCCCCCACTCCGGAGGTCCACAGTTCCCAGGGAAATGTGACCCATCCAGAGGACGCCTTCCCAGGAACACCCACAACAGAGTCAGACCCACCAGACACTGGCCCAGCCAATCTGGCCCATTAACCAGCCATCACACCCTCACTCCCCTGCCTGCTCGAACCCCACTCTGCACAGGAGCAGGGGCGCCTCAGGAGGGACCACCAGGTCCTCCAACAGAGCTCCTTATAGAGCAGTCCCGGGACGAGAGCCATCAAGTGTCCTTGCACTGTCCCTGCCCCCAGAGCTCACATCTGGCAGGGATGGTGCTGCCCCAGCCATTGGTCCAGGTCGGAGTGGCATGCTCGGCACTCCAGAAAGACCTGGGGACAGACACGGTGGGCACCCGCTGGCTCCTTGCGGCAGGAAGTGTGAGGCCAGCGCACACCTGCACTTGCAGCCTGGCCCTCCTGCAGAGCAGCCCCGACATTCTCCTCGCCCTAGTTGTGTCTCAAGTACACGCCCCGGTGGGCAAGGCTGGGCAGAGCCCCCGACTCGGCGAGCTCACTGGCCAGGCCAGCGACAGCCTATGCCGGCTCTGACAGGATTCTGCCAGCCCCACCTCCACCCCCGGCTCTGGATCACAGGCTTCCAGGGCCTCGGGGGCCACCTCCAGGATCCTGCTACACTAGCCCTTGTAGGCAACCTGTGAGAGAAAGCTCAGGCACCCGGCACTCCCAGGCACATCTGGGCAAGAGCCCCCATTTCCTCTACGTGACTGCATCACGAGGCTGTGGCAGGCTCAATGATTCCTGTCGCAGAAGAAAAGAATTTTCAGGAGGTGTCAGAAAGAGGCACAAGTGGGATTTATTAGGCACACACAGAGACCACAGCATATATGCAAGAAGGGAGTGCGGGCACTCAGAAGGGAGCCCCGTTACCGTTTGGAACTGAGTACCTTTATACTTTTCTCAGGAGGTGGAAAGCTGGGGAAAAGTGCCCACCCCCGTCCCTCGAAAGGGCCCCAGCCCCTTCCCAGGCATGGGGTTGTGTTGCGTCGTTTTGTTTGGATAGGCGATTTAAACATTCTCTGAGTTTGCTCAGCCTTTTAACTGCTCTCTTAATTGGGCTGCTGTAGGGCCTTCCGAGATGGGCCTGGCAGGGAAGGAGTGTGACCTGCAAGCACCGGTGACCCTGGGCAGGCCATGTCAGGGCCCAGGGCCAGCTGCTGTTCCTGTTTTCTGAACAGGCCTCCGATGACTTACTGTGAACTGACGTTGTGGTCTTCTTACACAGTAGCATTTTGAGTTGTGAGTTCCTTGTCTCCTTTCTAGCTATCTTTCATTTCTTCTGTCCTACCTCCAGCTGAGACTGGTAACAGTTCCCGCCTCACGGTCATGGTGACAACCACCACGCTCCTCGAAGCGCCTCTCCAGGTGCTGCCCGCCTGGCGCCCAGCCCGGGCCCCACTTTGCAAGAGGGACCCACCGACCTGGGGGAGACACTGCGGCGCCGCAGAGAAGAAGGGGCTCTGCCCTCGGGTGGGCACGGAGAGAGCCCTGTCACCGGACGGCACACTGCGGGACATCACTGCAGTCTCTGGGAGGCCGGCATATGTCGCGTCTGCACCTGTCACCCTGGTGGCCCATCTCCACCGAAGCTCCCGTGGGCAGTGACTCAAATGATCACAGTGGCCCTGGGAAAGTGGCTTTCTTTGCCCCAGGTACTCCCAGGAGAGGCCACCAGGTGGCAGTGTGGCCCCAGATCTGAACTAGGCCCCAGCAGGTAAGCCTGCCCAGTGCAATCAGCCCTGCCCAAGGCTGCACCGAGAGGGGAACCGGCACGGAACCGGCAAGGAAGGAACAGCCAGGAAAGGCGTGGGTCAGAGCTGGCGCCACGCTGGGGTCCTAGACCCCACTGACACCCACTCCTCTGCTTGGGGTCACCCCGAGCCCCCTCGCTGTGGGCAGTAACTGTGGCCTCGGGGGCACTGCAAAAATCCGCTTGTACAATTAGTCATGCCCGGGGAGAGCTCAGAAAGGCCAGGGCACCCAGAGCAGGCTGGAGGTGTTCGCCTTGCAAATCAACACCGGCCTGCTAGGGGGCTGGTGTTCACCAGGAGGGATGGCAAGAAGCTATTTCCCAGGAAGAAAAATATGATCCATGCACACTATGTTTATAGCAGCACAATTCACAGTAGCTAAATTTGGAAGTGGCCTATGTCCATCAACAGATGAATGGATAAAGAAAATGTGGTATTTACACACCATGGAGTACTACTCTGCCATAACGAAGGATAAACTTGAGGCATTTGTACGAAGATGGGTACACCCTGAGGCCATAATACTAAGTGAAATACATCAGACACACAAGCTTAAATATCTCATGGTTTCTCTTATATGAGAAACTCAAATTGTAAACAATTTAAAGAACAGATTACAAGGTAGATAATAGGAAACAGAGATAGATTTCTTCAGATGGGAAGGGGACCAAGAGCTGGAGGGAAGGGGAGGAAGAGGAGAAGTGGACAAAAAATGAAGATGGGTGACACACGCGTACCAGCTCCCCATGATGAATGTGAGCACTACGTACTGCAAACACTACTAATAAAAACTAAAAGAAAGAAAGGGGAGATGTAACCCTCATTCCCAGCATGGGGACCCGCCCACCACAGGGCTGTGCTCCTCCCCCGCCCTCCCGAGAGCGGAGACCCACCCAGCAGGGGCAGGGCTGGTCTCAGCGCGGCACTGCAGTCGTCCTATCCACGTCCTGTGCAGCCAGGCGGGCTGGAGCCCTGTCCAAGGCCAGCAGGCGCCTCCCTGGTAAACAGCCCTCCAAGAGCTGTGGCTCGGCCCCAGGACCCACCGCCCAGCCAAGCCCGGTTCCCGGGTGCCTGGCAGCTGGGACCAGGGCCAAGCAAGCCAGCGGTGCAGTGACTCCTGAGGTGCATCCCGAGGACCCACCGAGGCAGGCTGGTGCTCGGAAGGACTTTCCAGTCTCAGGAAGGGAATCGCCTGTTCTGTCCTCCCCTGGAGCTCCGTGAGAGTGACAGGCCACGCCCACGTCACAGGCAGGTTTCTGCTGAATCCCAGTAACCTTTCAGCGTCCTGCCTCCACCCAGCCACCCTATCTCCCGAGCTGCCTCCTCCTCCAGGAAGCCCTCCAGGAAGCCCCGCAGCCTCACCTTACAGAGCAGGTGACTTGACGGAGCTGGAGGCCACCTCCCCTGCGACACCTGTTGTCAGTCCCCGTGACACCCAGCACTTGGCAAAGGGAGGTTTGCCTGGACCAAGACATGGAGGCTGACTGAAGCCAAAAACCTTTTAGGAAGAGCCCAGGAACCAAGTCTTAAACAGCACCCTCAGTGCAGACCTGAAGTCCCCGCACATACTTTTCATGACTTAGCTTCATTTCCTACCGCTTTGTGGTTACACCTCTGTCCGGGAAATAAGGTATACTATTGTAATAACTAGAACATGGTGGTGTTGATGGGATTCTGTCAGGGAGCTTGTTCAAAATCTGTACCCATGTTTCGCCTCCACTCATTCGTTCAACAATTACTAAATACCACATACTTGTTTGGGTTTGGTGCAAACGGCAACAAAGAAAACAGGACACAACCCTTGCTCCTGGGCACTGGCATGCTAGTCCGTGGGAACTGGGCAACGAAGGAAGCAGGCCGAAACTATCAGCATATTGCCCCCAAAGAGCAGGCAAGATGGCCCACCCAGTCTGCCCTGATGAAGTCTCAGAACCAAGTGGCTGGCATCACCACCAATCAGTTTTTCCCTGGGAAATAATGCAAAAAAGTGCTGACCTTCCCCAAGACACAGATGCCCGACTGTCACCAAATCATTTCCCCACCAGTCCTACTGCTGCGTAACAAACAGACCCAAGACCGAGGGGCAGGGAATAGCCATGCCATTGTGGCCCACACACGTTGTGGCACACACACAGACAGGGACAGATTGTCTGTTCCATGACTGCTGGACTTCTGCAGGTCCCAAAGTTGGGAGTGACTGGCGGGTGGGGGCATATGGAAACATCTCTGCTCCCACCTGGTGGGTGACACAGGTTCTTGCCAGCCTCAGTGGGCCTCCCACGGGGCTGTCCATGTGGGAGGATACAGATGACCTCCCAACATGGCAGCTGAGTTCTAAGAGCCAGAGTCAGGAGAGCAGGGCGGACACTATAGCGCCCTGATGGTCCAGCCTCACACATCTCGCAGCCACAAGTCTGCCACACTGTTGGCTGAGCTGACCACACAAACCCACTTGGCTCCCGGTGAGGGGACAGAGTCTGCTGCTCTGGTCACGGGATGAGAAGAGCGCGCAGACATGCCAACTTCAGAGACCGCCACCTTCCGCATCCCCAGGGCCCGAAAAGAGGGCTATCTAGATCTACCAGAGTCACCTCCAAAGCAGAGAGCTAGAACCACTCCAGCAAGTGGAGATCGTATCTGGGTGTTGTGTAATAGTTTACTTTGAGCAGAACTTTTTCAAAAGCAGCAGAATATCACACACGCTGACCAGCCCCGCCCTGTATGAAAGGCCCAAATTTTCCAGCTCATTTTCAGAGATTAGAAAACATAGGCCTCCATTAGAGGAGGGACTCGTTCTGGATTTAGATCAAGTGCTTAAACACAGAGGTGGAGGGGCTGGCTGAAATCGCACGTGTTCTGCAGAGTCCTGGATGCAGGGCCTCATGCTGGCCACCGGCCCCAGGACTGTTCCCTCACCCGGACAGCTCCCACTGCCGATAACCACAGCAGCCCAGGGCGGGGAGGTAAACGACACAAAAGCTGCAAACACCCTTCGTGGCTGGTAGCTACTCTGGACAAAATCTCAACCCCGCAAGCTACCAGGAAGTTGCAATATTTTTATGGCTTTGAACCTGCTGCAATACACGACATCCTTTTTAATCTGTAAGTATGTGAATGGTGCACATCAGGGAAATGGTCAGTCTGTTCCCACACTAGCCTTTTGGCGGCGCAAGGCCAAATATGACAACCAGGACGCTGATCCTGTGGGTCGCGGAAGGTCGCGCCATCCTGCACTGGGCCCTGATGTCTGGGCGGCTCCAGAACGACTAGGAAGTGCTGCCTGAGGAGAAGGTACATATCTCCACACCAAGGCCGTACCAGCAGTTGAGTCCAAGAGTCCACCCCGAGACAGGAGAGGGCGGACAAAGAAGATTCCCCTACCACAGCGTCGGCAGATTCCCGCCACCGGACCAGGGACCCGGGGGGGGGGGGTGGCTGTGCTGCAGCAAAGGAGCCTCCTAATCTCCCCTGCTGTGCTCTTCCTGGGTCACCAAGACCAAGCGTCCATGGGTTGCCGTGGAGATGAGGCTGCCAGATTGACTGAGAGGGGCAACCGTGGCTGAGGCAGATACAGCACTGGACAGACCAGAGCTGTAGAGGAGACAAGTGTTAGAGGAAACAAGAGGCGAGGGATAAGCGGACACAGAGGCGGGGAGAGAAGTGACTCATGAAACTCCGTAATTATCTACATCTTAGGAACTGATCGTCTCGCAAGCATGTGTGCGTGTGTGTGTGCCTGCGTGTGTCCGCACCCGTCCGTTGTCTGTCAGCTCTCCCGTGGACACAGTGAACCCCCCAGCTCTCATCCTCTGGCAACATGTGTGCCGAGGCTGCAGCTATCCCACCCAAACCCAGTTCTGGGAAGCGCAAAGGAGGGTTTTCAGATTCAAGCATTTAACATCTGAGCCTGGATGAGGTAAGCCCCATCGAGGCAGGACGCATGATGGCCATTCCCTGTGCTTAGATCATCCAGCAAAGGCAGTGTTCTTTAGGCAGCACATATATTATCATTGAGCAAAGATTGGATACATTTTTCCTGACTAAATAAACAAGAGAACAGCAGTGAGCTCGGGCCTGGCCCCATGTGGAAGCGAAGAAGGAAAGCTCTTTGCCCAGGCCCCTCCTCCCTCCAGGTCACTCAGAGTGTGGTCCACCAGCCAGCTGCACTCGGAGCTGGCTGGAAACACGTCCCTGGCTGTCATAGGGGCATCTGGGGGTAGGATGTGTGTGTAATTACACAAGGATTTACTAGACTGGCTGGAGAATCCTGCAGCAGCCGTCTGTGGGCTGGAGCAGGGCAACCGGGAGCCCCTCGGTCCAAGGAGCTGGAAGCCACAGAGCACAGGATGCAGCCCCTGTCCAGAGCTGAGGGCTGGAAGCTCCCTGGAGTATCCCCAGCGTATGTCACATTCAAAGGCTGAAGCAGCAGGAGTCTGGCATCCACAGCTACAGCAGCAGCAAAAGATGCCCACTCGGGCACAGTTGAGTCTGTGCATGGTCCTGCCAGCTCCTGTGCCTGGTCCCCAGCCCATGGGCCAGGGCTACCACGTCCAGGGTGGGTCCCCCACTTAGGTAGCTGACCCTCGTGCCATCATCTCTGGAGAGACCTTCTTAGGCACCCCAGAAGTGTGTTTTACCCATTCCCTGGGCATCTCTCCAAGCACTCAGGTGACAGTCTAAACCAACCATCACAACCACATTCTAACTTCTGGGTGGGGCTCTAGCAGCCCCTGCACAATGACGGCTGGCTGAGGTTGGAACAAGACTGCTGGATAGGGTGGGAGGGGCTAGAAATGCCATGCCTCCTCCTTGGGCATCTACCTCCCTCCTGCTCCTATGTGCATCCCTTCTGCCCTCCCACCAGCTCAGGTGGTGGCACGTGCCCTGGAGGCTGTGGAGGGCCCGAGCAGGCGAGGAGGCCTGGTTCCCCCACACACACCCCTCCTCTGCTGGGGACAGCTGGGCCCCTTCCTGTTTCAGCAGAGCCTGCAGGTGCTGTGAGAGGATTGGGAGATAACTCTGCTCTCTCCTGGCAGCTGCAGGTTTGTGCCAGCCCTGCAGAGGGGCCCTTCTGGTCTGGCAGGTGGAGCCCCTCTGCACCCTGCTGTGGCCCATGGGGACAGCTAGGGTAGCACTGGGCCGAGGCCTCACTCCCAGCCTTCACCCTCTGCTGAGGTCTCCTCCCCGTTCCTCTCAAGGACCTCAGACAGCGATCAGAAATGGGGCTTAGAGATAAGAACCTGCCTGATCACCTCTGTCCTGCTCAGTCTTTCGCTGGGGACCCAGGAGCAACTGTTCACACCCGGGTGGGGCAGCTTGGAGGGAGGAGCTAGATCCCGGAGGGGCCAAGCAGAGCCCAGCAGGGATGAATGGGGAGTCCTGCACCATCCACCAGCCAAGAGCTTGGTCCAAGGTCAGCAGGACCAGACCAGGGGGGGTTTGGACCCGGGTCCATAGGGCAGAAACAGTGACAAATCCACTGGGCTGTCTGGTTACAGTCACCCAGGGGCCTCGTGTTGGCAGGCCGCGGAACTGGCCTCTTTCCCAAAGATTCACTGTGTTGACATGGAAGAGATGACTGGAGCGGCCCAAACTGCTGCTCACTCACCAGCACCCCACAAGGCGCTGTTGATCTCACTCGCATTCTACAGGTGAAGAACCTGGCACACAGAGAGGCTGGGACACTGGCTACGTCACACAGAGCACATGGTAGAGGTGAGAGCCACACCTTTCTGTCTGACTCCAGAGCCACAACACCTAACAGTAAACATCCCTGTGGCCTAGGTAAGGAAACTAAGGCACAAGAAAGCTAAGGTACCAGCCCAAAGTCAGGGAGTGATGCTTGGAGGAGCGGGGACTAGGGCTGCAGAGTCAGCCTGCACAGCAGCCTTGATGTGCGGTTCCTGGTCTGCACATGGGAGGGGTGCTGGGTGTCACACCCTGCACAGTGCTGAGTCAGCAACACTGTGCGCTGATGTAACCCAAAATGCGCTGACTGAAGGAAACCAGCACCTGCTTGCCGCAGATGGATGGTGATAGGAGATGTGGGGCTCAGTGATCTGAGCCCCTTGCCCTCCGCCCAGCTGGAGGGCCACAGCCAGAGGCTCCAAAGGTGCCCACGGCCCTTGCTCAGCGCCAGGACCAGAAACAGGCAGGGAGCAGGCCCACCTGTCGCTATGTGCCAGGCATCCTGGGTGCCCACTTTATCTCTGTTACAGGTCAGGAAACTGTGATGTCGTGACCAGTGACAGGAGGACAGGAGCAGATCAGGCCTGGGGCTGTGGCTTCCTGACTCCAAACCCAAACCCTAAACCTCCACACCCACCAGCCCAACCCTGGGGACAGAAGACATGCAGGAACCCCTCTGCTAGGGTGTCTGCCAACAGGGACATTGCTGGCTGTGGCTGGAGGGAGGGCGGGTCCCTGATGGGCCGGGGAGGCCACAGCCACGCTGCTCTTCACCAGGTCCCAGCCTGCTGGCCCTTGTCAGGCTGGTTCCTGCAGAAAGCAACTCTGAGATGAGAATCGAAGCACAAATCATCTGTTGGGGAATCGACCCCAGCAAGCACCTACAGGAGTGGGAAAGCAAGATAGAGAGTGAGGGCCTGGTGGGGGACAAAGCACCACGTTGCCTTCGTTCTCAACAGGGGCTCCAGCCTGCTGGGCATGCAGCAAAGAGCGAAGCAGTGCCAGGAACAGCAGGCTCCCAACAGCCACCACCACATCAGGCTCCCGTGACAACACCAGGTATCTCCCCCGGCCCCCTGCCTGTGACAAAGACAAGCTGAGCTCTGTGGGAGTGGGGGCTCCAGGCCCCATGCTGCACACGTGTCTGAGGGACCCTCTCCCTAACCACCTTGCCAGGAACCTGAGACTGTCTCAGAAGTGTTTCAGCAGGCCGGGATGGGCTCCATCAGCACTTGCGAGTGATCCCTCCAGCTAGGACAGGAGTCAGTAAGTTGCAGGAGCCACACAGGCCCACGGTGTCCTGCAGTCACCCTGGTCACCCACACAGTCGTGGTTCTGAGTGCCAGATACTCGGGTCTCCAGGCTGGGGCAGGGAATCTAAGTGACCAAAGCAGCCCCTATTCCGAGAGCCAGGGCCGGAAGGGGGCGGGGTGTCCAAGCTGCTTCTGCAACAGGGCTGCACTGAAGGAGGTATGTAGAGGCACATGAAACCTCCCGCAGAGCTCAGGAACTCGAGGGCACTGAGTCCACACAGGGAGCCTTTGTCAGGGCACAGGGAGGGGCAGTCCCGGCAGGACTCAGTGCTTGTGGGTTGCTGGATGGTGATCCAGGTGCTCAGTCTGTTCCTCCACACTCCCTCAGGAACCTGTCGGGGTCTTCCTCTCCCTACCTCCCTCGGCCCTGGTGGCTCTCCCCAGTGTCAGCACAGACTCGGCTGGGGCTGTGCCCTGGCCTTCCTCCCCTGCACCCAGCATCCAGGAACAACTTCCCAGGCCTCTCAGGAGCCGCAGCTGGAGAAACAATGGTTTCTAAAAGCAGCCACTGGATGCGGGGGCAGGAGCCCTGGGACCCCTCAGGTCATCCCGGGCAGCTCAAAGAACAGCGCTGGGAGGAGCTGGGGTGCACTGGGCCCCTTCCACAGCCTGCTTCCCAAGAAGCAGCAGGTCGCTGTCAAGGCGTCAAGCCTTCTCCAGGGTCTCAGGCAAAGGGACCCCATAAAGCCTTCTCCAGGCACTGCCCCTGGGGAGGCCCCAGCCGTGAACAGAGGGCGCCCCCAGGTGAGTGAAGGGGGCTCACGCACAGGGCAGAGCCACCGTCCCAAGCAAGGAAGGTGGCGAGGATCCGAGCCGCTCTGGAGCGAGGCGGCAGGTGCCCGGGGGCCCCGTGGGAAAGGCGCCTCTCCTCCACTCCCCGCGGGATGCGCTAGCCAAGGTGTGGCGCGATCGCCCTCGGGGAGGCTCGGGGCCAGCGCGGTGCACCGAGCAGTTAGCGCAAAGGCCCCTGCAACAAGCAGGTGAGGCCAGCGAGGCCCCAGAGCGCAGGCCGCGGGCCAACAGCACGCGAGGACCTTTTCCCAATCCTCCTCTCTCCTCCAGCTGGGCCCCCGTTCTCGTCTCTGCACACACTCTCCTTTACCCTCAGGAAACAGCATTCGCGAGAAAGGCAAACTCGAACCCCAGGAAAAGTACTCGTTTGCTCATTCATCAGAGGGAACGGCGCCCGTGCACACTGCGCATGCGCCCTCTGGGGCCAGCCCCCGCCGGGCCGAGAACCCCGCCTCCCTGCCCCTCACCAACATGGCCGCCACGACGACCGCCCTTCCTGCGCGGGGACGCGGCGGTCTCTGACGTTATCGGAGGGCGCCGCGGTCCCGGAGTCTGCGGAGTTAGCACGTGGACTCGGTTTGGGAAGTTGCGGGCCGGTCATGGACGCGCCGCTGAGGCGCAGCCGGCGGCTGGAAGGCCTGCAGCCCGAGGCCGCCGAGAACCTCGCCGCGGCGGGCCGGGCGAGACGGGCCCCGGACTTCCAGTCGGGCCCGAAAGGGGCGCGGGAGCCCGGCCCGGGGTCCCCGCGACGCCCGGCGGAGGGCAGCCCGGGCCCGCCCAGCCCGGAGCGGGCGGAGGACGCCGGGCCCCACCGCGGGCAGCGGCGCCCGGACCCGGGGTCGCCCCCGCGGTTGCTGGAGACGCGTCCCGAAGCCCCCCACCGCGAGGAGTCGCCGGGGTCCCCCGAGCCCGCGCAGCCAGCCCGGGAGCAGACGCCCCGGGCACGCGGCTCCTCCCGGGGCCCGCGCGAGCCGCCCCCAGCCGCGGACACGGCGACAGGCTGTCTCGGCACGGAGAAGCGACACGGACCTTCGCCCCCGGTCCCTGCGTCCAAGAGGCTGAGGGGGGACAGACAGGAGCTCCCCGTGATCCCCAAGGGCAAGCCCAAGTCCGGGCGCGTGTGGAAGGACCGCTCCAAGAAGAGGTGACGTGGGGGGCCCTGCCCTGGCGCCGCCTCGAGAGGGCCCCCTCCAGGGAGGGCGTCGGCGAACTGGGCATCGTAGTCAGAATGTGGCAGAGTGCCCCGGGGTCCCGGGAGGGCGGCCCCCAGAGCTCATTTCTGGGAGCCTTTGCCCCTGGGGTCCTGGTGGGCCTCCGTGTAGCAGCGACTCAGTCTCGAATTCATTCGGCAGACGTTCGCTGTTGTCTGCCTGCGCTCTCTAGTGGGGGAGGCTGAAGCCGGTCATCCAGCTTTTACTCGGAAAGCAGCGGGATCTTCCCACTGTTAGCGGTGACAGCCGTTTGCCCAGATGATAAGCAGTGTGCGGGAGCGCTGATCAATAGGGCGCTGTGCTAAGCACTTCGGGGGAACTGGCAGAGAGGTGGGTATTAGCACACCTGCTCTGGATCTCGGCCTACCGAGCTAGTGCTCCTGTTACTCCCGTTTTGCCTCTGAGGACGCTGAGGCTCAGGAGGCCTTGGGGGTAGCCACCCGGCCTGAGCGCGATCCGACTTCAGGTGTGTATGGGATCCCTTTACCCCTCTCTGTCGGCGGACCTGCCTTGAAGAGGACTGCAGCCGTTTTAAGACCGAGGTCTTCTTGGCTTGCTGTCTCTTGGCTTTCGGCACCAAGGGCGTCATGAGCACTTGCTAAATGCCTGCCGGGGGGTGGAATTAAGGGGCTCATCCGAAGAAGGGAAAGGTGGGGTTCACTCCACATTTCCGGCTGGCAGGAATGCCAGGCGAGCCTCAGTGCATGACTTCGAGGCACGAGGAAAGACGCTGACCCTGACCAAATGGACGATGTGCCAAGCTTCGTGTTGGGCCCTGTGTGGATGTCATTTTGTTGCAGCTTTAAAAGCCTAGCCAGTGGGTATTGCCACACCCCCCCATTAGACCGGAGAAACTGAGGCTTAGAGAGCAGCTTGGTGCTTGTCGCCAGCCAGACTCTGAGGCTGGAGTGACTGGGGAAGTTGGGGTCTTGGCTGCAGCTGGAGAAAGGTGAGTTTGCTGAGCAGGAGGGGCTGGGCCCACGCACAGCTGCTGGAGAGGGAAAGAGGGTGCCTCAGACAGGCCTGGAGGAGGACGCCCCGCAGGTTTGGCCGGCGACTCCAACCCCCAAGTCTTAGTTTCATTTTGTTTTTACTTTTTATTGTGGGATTTCAACCACGCAGAACAGGAAAGAGCGTAGTTTAATGAACCCCTACTCCCATCACTGGCTTGGACAGTTCTCAGCTCTTTGGCGTCTTTTTCTCTCTACCTTCTTCTTCCTGGACTATTTTAAAGCACATCCTAGAGGCATCATCCCAGCATAAGCCCTCTGGGAGGCTGCCTTCCAGCTCCCTGTAAGTCTGCAAGCAAACCTGTTCCCCAGGACCCCCCACGCCCACGCCACCTTCATGTCCCCCACAAGGGCAGATCCGGGTCATGACAGAGAACTGAACTGCTCTCACTGTCCGGAAAGGGGACAGCCCCCCTGGAGGGGTGAGTGCCCCATCACAGGGGTCTCCTTGTGTGGCTCCGTATGCAGGAGCAAGGGGATCCTTGTTACTGAGCCCCCGAGCCTGCTCTGCCCCGGTGTGGATGCAGAGAACAGGAGAGCCCCCCTCAGACCAGCAAGCACCAACAGGGTCCCGGGCCCTCCTGTCCCACCTGGCTGACTTCCTGCAAGCGGGAGGCCCAGCCTGGGTGATCACGCTGTCCCCGCTGGCCCCCAGGTTCTCCCAGATGGTTCAGGACAAGCCCCTGCGCACGTCCTGGCAGCGCAAGATGAAGGAGCGGCAGGAACGGAAGCTGGCCAAGGACTTCGCCCGGCACCTGGAGGAGGAGAAGGCACGGCGCCGGCAGGTAAGGCCACCGGGTTGCCGTCCTGAGCAAGACTGGCGCAGCCAGAGTCCCGGTGCCACCCAGTTCAGCTCTGGCTCAAGGGTAGGCAGGAGGCCAGGAGGGGAACGGGGCTTGGGGTGGTAGGAGCACTGGGGACCTGCTGGTCAGGGGAGGCTGACAGAGAAACCTCGCCCCAGTTTTGTGGTTGTCATCTGGGAAGTGACTTCCACACACCTGCCCACTTCTCCTGTCACACTCGTCCAGAGCCAGAAACATCTCCAGGAAGCCCCTGTGAAGAGTCCTGCTCGGCCCACCTCAGCCCAGACCCTCTTCGTGGGGAGGGGGCTCGTGGGCAGCCCCCAGGGAGGGTGAGGCGTCAGCTGCATTGGTCAGTGATGCTGTCCCTTGTACAGTGGTTACCGGGAATGCCACTTGGCTGGTGACCCCAGGACACAGGAGAACACTGCGCCAGAGGCAGGCGGCTCCTGGCTGCTGGGGAAGGGGCAGCCCCATCGCTCAGTCACCCCCATCAGCCTGTGCCTGGGACCCTGGGGACAGTGGCTGCCACCCAATGCCGAGTCCTTATCTCACTTCCTGCACAGCCTCGCTCCCTCCTGGGTGACAGCTGCCTCTTGAGGCCCCGTGAGGTGCCCTGCCCAGACTGGTGTAGGCAGAGCTCCCTGATTGGGGCACCAGTCAGGACCGTCCCTACCCCCAGTTGCAGCCAGGAGAGCCCCCAGGAGCCAGCCTCACTCCCCAGCATATGCCAGGGACACTGGGGAAGCCAGTGAGCAGCAGGGTGGCCCCAGTGCCACTCCCACATGTGTGAGTTTCCCAGGGGGAGCCACCATGCCTCAGCCCACCCCACTGCACGGCTGCAGCCCACTTTTTGTGATGGGGATTGAACCCCAGGTCCCTTGCATTTAGCTATACCTCTACCCCTTCTTTTATTTTGTATATTGAAATCTCACTGAATTGCCCAGGCTGGGATCAAATTTGAGATCCTCCTGCCTCAGCCTCTCAGAGTGCTGGGATTACAGGCCTACATCCCCACCCGGGCTCAGTGTAGAAGAAGGAGTTGCCCTCCACAGTGGACCAGAGCTTCCCAGACCACCACCCTAACACCCCATGGAGCCCAAACAGGGGGGCCTTTCCTTCCCTTGCCTCAGTTTCCCCTCCCTGTGTGTCCCCTATGTGGTCCAGGAGAAAAAGCAGCGCCGGGCTGAGAATCTGAGACGCCGCCTGGAGAACGAGCGGAAGGCCGAGGTTGTCCAAGTGGTGAGTACCAGTGCAGCCTGAGGTGGGGCCCCCCTTCCAGGGGGACAGAGGCAGAGGCCCCACCACACTCACACCCCCGCCCCTGCCCTCAGATCCGCAACCCCGCCAAGCTCAAGCGGGCAAAGAAGCAGCAGCTGCGCTTCATTGAGAAGCGGGACACCCTCACCCTGCTGCAGAAGCAGCCGCCAGCCCGGCACCTGGCAGCTGAGGCCTGAGTGCAGGACGTCCCCCAGGCCTGCACAGACTTCGCAGACCACCAGCAGACACCTCCGCCAGAACCAGAACTCAGCCCCCATGGGCTCCTGGCCTCTGAGGGCTCTGGAGGGTTGGGGACAGGATTGTCAGGGAGGGGCTGGGAGGTTCAGCTTGCCCTCCTTTCTGTCAGATAGTAACTGGTGACCCCAGTGCGCCTTGGCCTGAAGGCCAGCATGGCCACACCGAAGGCTCCCCCGGCGGAATCCAGCCACACTCACCTCAGCATTGCAAGATGAGGAGGGGAAGCTGGGAGCGGGTTCTCTGGCACCCTTTTCCCACACTGGCTTTGTGAAGCCCTGAGAGCTGTGCAGGCCACACCTTCTCCAGGTGCAGGAGCTATTTAACTGAGTGCCTGTGGTGTACAGGGTGAGTCTGGGCACCGGGCAGTGCAGGCAGCAGACCTCGCCCCTGCCTCAGGACTGTTACTCCTGTGGAAAGGACGCAATAAACCATCAACACGCGTGGTGTGTGGGGCAGAGAGGACAGAGACATCCATCCTGAGTATGGTGTGGCAGTGCCACGCCCTCTCCTCACCAGCGGTGGCGGCTGGTCCCCACAGCAGTGTGCAGGGGTCTCGGGAGGAGCACCCAGAACGCAGCTGAGCGGCACCAACCCACAGAGGGGCTGGGCATTCCGTGTGCTGTGGCTCCAGAGGCCGCCGGCACACCCAGTAATGACACCCTTGGGGCAGGCTGGCAGGCACTGGGCCGTGGCTCCTCTGCCTCTTGGGAACTCGGGGTCCTGGCTCACGGGCACTGAGAGGCTTGGGTCGGGCAGTGGATGTTTCTAGGGTGGTGCCCCCTGAGCCTCAGCTTGCCGGTCTGCACACAAGGGTCACCACACTGGCATCGAGCTTGGGGGGGTGGCGGAAGGCTGCTGGCCTGGAGCAGGGGTTCCCAAGCCTTCCTTCGCCACGCTATGCCTGCCCACCACCCCAGCACCTGGTGAGGCTGGGCCCCAAAGGGGTGTGCTCTGGGGATCTGCGCCCTGCTGTGCGAAGTCTGTTTCGGGTTCAGCCTTGTTACTCCGAGGGCCCCCCTGGTTGCACACACCTGTCATACCAGCACTCTGGGAGGCTGAAGCAGCGAGTTGGAGCTAAGTGACCTGGCCAGACCCTAAGGGGCTTGGAGGGCAGCTCAGCGCGGAAGCCCTGCGTTCTGCCTGCAGAGCTCTGCCACGAGACCCTGGAGACAGGCTCGTCCGAGGTTAAAAATGCTTCGTTCACTTTATTTCCGCGAGAGTGGAGTTCCTGAGCGCCCGGAGCCCCGCGCACCGCCTGCGCCCTACCCGGAGGCAGAGCTGGGTGGGTCGGTGTTCCCGGGTGACGCGGCCCGGGACCCTCGCAGCCAGCGGAGCAGGGGGCCGCGGAGTAGGGGACGGGCGGCCGGGGCCAGGGACAGGGAGGAAGTTGCCAAGGTGACGCCGGGGGAGGAGGAGCCCCGGCGGCGGCGCGGGCCCGACTCGGCGTCCTCCACCAGCACGCTCTCCAGCACGGCGCGCAGCGAGCGGCGCAGCTTGCGGCCCACATCGGGGCAGGTGAGCACGTAGAGAAGCGGATTGAGCACGCTGTTGATGAAAGCCAGGCTGGTGACGAAGGGCAGGCCGCGCCAGGCCAGCGGCCGCAGGGCAGGCACGGTTTGCGCGCGCGCCTCCAGCAGGCTGAAGACGTGGTAGGGGCCCCAGCAGAGCACGAAGGCCGCGACCACCGCCGCCACTAGGCGCGCGAAGCGGCCGGGCCGGGCCCGCCCCTGGGGCCGGCGGCGCAGGCGCAGGCTCAGCACCGCGTGGCTGGCGGCGATGATCCCCAGCGGCAAGACGAAGGCCAGCAGGAACTTGCTCACCGCCAGCGCTGCCTGCCGCGCGCTGCACGTGGCATCGCGGTCGCCGCCGCCGGGCGCCAGCAGCAGCAGGTTGTAGTAGCACATGGTGCGGCCGTCGCGCCGCGGGATGGTGTCGCGAAATACGAAGTAGGGTGCCGTGTTGAGCAGCGCCAGCGCCCACAGCGCCGCGCACACCCTGCGCGCCGTGACCACCGAACGGTGGTTCTGCGCCCACACCGGGCACATGACACGCACACAGCGGTCCAGGCTGATGGCGCTGAGCAGGAAGCCGCTGGCGAACATGTTCAGAAAGAAGACGGACGAGTGCAACTTGCAGAAGGCCGTGCCCAGCTCCCACGAGTGCCCCACGGCCAGGAAGTAGGTGAAGAAGGGCAGCGAGGCCGAGGCCAGCAGGTCAGACAGCGCCAGGTGCAGCGCCCAGGTGGTGACCACCGTCTGGCGCATGCGGCAGCCCACCACGAAGACGATGAGGCCGTTCTCGGCCAGGCCCAGCAGCGCCGCGAGGCCGTGCAGCAGCACCGAGGCGTGGTCCATGTAGCGCAGGCTGGAGTTGCTGTGGCCATGCAGCAGGCTCATCTGCTCCAGAATAGGACACAGCGGCTTCAGGGTGGCATTGGCCATGGCGGGGCCTGCAGAGGAGGGAAGGAGCTAAGCCTGGCTGTGGGGACAGCAGGGACCAAGAGGAGGCCCTGTGTGGCCTTGGGCGGCTCTGCCTCAGCAGCCTGGACATCCCACATTGGAGCCACTGGCTCGGGGATATCAAGAGAGTTACTGATGGGCAGAGCTGTTTCCCAGTCCCCAGAGCACAGAGCCAGACGTCCCTGCCACCCTCCCCAAAGCACCCTGGGCCAGTCCCCTGGCAGCCATGGGCCCCGCAGAGGTAGCTGCCAGGCGTGGTGACCACACAGCCCCTCCCCGATAGAAGGAGAGGAAATGAGATAAGAGGGGCAGGAGGAACTCCCACACTAGGCTCTGGGTGTTGGGGGTGAAAGGTCCCCATTCCTGGTGCGGCCGCAGGGCAGCAGAATCACGCTGTCCGTCCATGCACTCCTTGGGCCGGGATTTGTTGGACAGTTCCTGGGCGCTAGAGAAGCCAGCAGCCAGGTGCACAGGGCTACATGGAGGAGCCGGGCACCAGGGAAGCTGCTGGTCAGCCGGGGCTGGGGCAGACCCGGCACACGGCAGGTGAGGAGCCCAGTGGGCCGTCTGCTCAAATGCCCTCTCCTCATGGCACTGCAAGGAAGATGCCAGGACCTCACTATCCTGTTGCAGATGGGGCAGGCGCCACCCACAGCAGCGGTGCTCAACTCACCCGGCCTGCAACGTGCTCTGGAGCAGAGGTGACAGAAGAGGTGGAGAAGAGAGCCAATGGCCTCAGAATCAGTGCTCCCCAGAACAACGAAGCCCACTCCACCCCAGGAGCTGTCATAGGGAGGGACGCAGGGCGACAGAGTGCCATTGCCCTGGGACATGGGTCCCTTGGAGCTGGGGTCTGTGGGGGGCTGCTCCCTAAGGGCCTCCTGCTTCCTGAGCCTTGGGATCTGCAGGGCACCGGCACTCACAGCAACCCTGCTCCCCAAGAGAGGATGCTGAGGGTCGGAGAGGCACTGAGCCGTGGTCCTGGGCTGCAGCCGTGGGGGCCTGGACCCACAGACCAGCGCCATCCACTCCACCCAGGACGCTGCTGACTGCGCGGGGACCTCAGAGAGCACAATCTTGCTGTGCACCCTGGGGAGCCACCCGCTGGGTCCCTGTACTTCAGGGTGGCCCCCATCCTCCCTGCACCTTGCGGCTGAGTCAGCTCGTGGCCTGTTTCAGAGCTGCTGCTGTGACCCCTGCTACCCGAGCACATCAAAACTCGGTGGGACGCTCGCCACTGTGCCAGGCACCTGGCAAGTGCCAGAGAATGAGAACACCCTGCCGTCCGGGGAGCGCCGCCCTGCGGCCAGGATGCGCCCCTCTGCCCCCTACCCTGCAAAGCTGTACCCTCTCCTGGGTCCTGGCCACCACCCCTTACCTGGACTCTGGCCCTGGAGGTGGGCAGCTTGCTGTCAGCGAGACACACGGCTGGGACAGGCAGAGGGGGCAGTGAGCTGTGGAGGAAATGCTCAGCTGAAGTATGAGCGTGTGTGTGTGTGTGTGTGTGTGTGTGTGTGTGTGTGCGCGCGCGCACATGCAGGGGTGGGGACAGCAAGGGAGAGCTGTCTCAGCTGCTCAGGAGAATCATTCATGTCCTCCCACCCGGAGGAAGCTACAGCCAGGGGACAGTCGTGCACGAGGACATCACTGTGCAGGGCCTGAGCCACATGTGCCAGGTTTGGCTTCAAGGGTGACACAGGGTAAGTGGAAGGGGGCACCTGGTCCTGTGTCCACTTCCCCTCGGCTGCCCCCTGACACCCACACCCTGGGAAGACACCACTCCGCCCTCCTGAGGTCCCTGGCAGGACAGCTTGGTGGCCAGCCCCGAGGGCCCCAAGGGCAGCTGGGAGGGCATGGAGCCTGGTGGTGTTTGCTAGCAGGCAGACACGAGGCTGGAGCTAGAAGAGTCACATCAGGCTCCTGGTGGGCTCCTAGGAGTCAGCCTCTTGCTGGGTGTGGGGGTGCCCACCTGTAATGCCAGCTACTTAGCAGGCTGAGGCAGGAGGATAGCAAAAACAGGGGGAGTGCAAAACTAGCTTCCTCTCCATCAACGGAAGAATGAATACCAGCCCTAGGGCGAGGGCTGTCCGGTTTTATTTAGAATGGGCTCAAAGCCCCAGGAGAAGAGAAGATTGGTGCCTGTTTGTCCCCCACTTCCTGCCTTCACTCTCAACACCTCAGCACCAAGTAGATGCTCAGGAAAGCATGGGAGAACCCAGCATCCTGTGCAGACTCCGACCTGGGAGTCCCGGGCAGCTGCAGATTCACGCTTACGACACTCTCCCAGCATGTGTGATGGGACAGGCATTCTCACTGGAGCCTCCAGCTTCCTAGTGCCCAGCAACGGGGAAAGGGAGGGCCGGCTGCCAAGATGCAAGGCTGCATGACCCGGACCAGGCCACGCAGGCGCTGGGGGTAGAGGTATTAAAGGTCCTCTTGCTGCCCAGTCCCAGCCCAAAGTGCAAGGAGTGGACACAGACTGCTCTTTGGGACAAGGATGACCCCTGCCCCCGAGATGTGTCTCAAAAGAGGGCACAGCCTTCCCCCAGGGTCTCAGCCCCTCTGGAGCCCTCCGCAGAATCCCCTTGTACAGTCAACATCCTGTGCGCCTGCTCACGGCAGCCCTGTGAAGATCCAGCCTGAACCCTTTCTCTGACCCTTCTCTGTCCTTCTTCCTGTCCTGTGACCAGTGTCTCAGCTTCTTTCCCAGCCCTCCCCGAGGACCACTTAGTACTAAACAAACAAATTTACTAGAGTCTTTAAGCCAAAAGAGGAATTCTGCATGAGCACAGCCCAGAGGCACTTTTCTGGAGAAGGGAAGGGCTCCGGGCTTCTTCTTCACTGTCCCCCAGGGGCCCCGGGGCTGCACTCCCCTGGTGACATCCGTAACAACAGCCTTGATGACAGAGGGGGCTGGGGCGTCGTCAGGCGGGTGACACCCGACAGGGTTTCTTCCCTGGGGCTTTGGGAACTAACAGTCCACAAGGGGATGGGCAGGGTTGTTGTGGGGGCACGGGGTGGAAACCCACTGGCCAAGGACAGCACTGCGCTGAGTGCCGGAGGAGAGGTCACCAGCCGTGCCCGGGCCCCACCAAGCTCAACAGGCTTCCCTGGAGCCGATGACCCGGCTGCCTAGGAGTGGGGTCCTGGGGACGGCAGGGCTCCCAGCTGGGGCTGGAGGACGAGCTGCTGCTGTGGTTAGGATGCGTGGAGGAGGTTTGCAGAGAGGGCACAGCCTCCTGCCCTGCTGGGTGTCCCCAGAGCCGGACAGAGACGCAGCATCCCCGGGCTCCCGAGCTGGGTGTCACAGAGGAGAAGATCAGGTCGCCTTTGCCCAAGCCCCTGCCCGGGGACCCTCTGGTGTCACACGCGTCCCTGCTGTGCACTCATGCGTTGCACCAGGGAGGGGACGGTTCCGGGGTCCCTCCCTGCCGCAGGAAGCAGGGTCCCCAACTTCCCCCTGGCCACTTCACCACGCCAAAGAGGAAGTGAGATGCGGCAGGAAGCGCAGGCCCAGGAGCACTGTTCCCAGCAGGGCGGCCTCCGGACCCCACCCGCCACAAGCCCATCGGAGCCCCTCCCAAGGCTGGGCCCAGCCTCGCCTCTGCCGCCTTTTTTTTTTCTTTTTTTATTTTTTTTAAACTCAGGGTCCCACTCTAATTCAGGCTGGCCTTGAACTCACTTTGTAGTCCAGGATGGCCTTGAATTTGCTGTGATCCTCCTGCCTCAGCCTCCCAAGTGCTGGGAATAAGGACGCTTAATCCCCAGCTTCTGGGTGCATTTTATTGGTTTATTTGGTTGGTTGGTTTGTAGGTTGGTTTCTTTGAGACAGGGTCTCAGTTTGTAGTCCAGTTTGGCCTTGAACTCACTGTGTAGTTCAAGCTGTCCTCCAACTCGCAGCAATCTTCCTGCCTCAGCCTCTTGAGTGCTGGTATTACAGGCGTACACCACCACACCTGGCCAATTTGAGAGCATTTTGGGCTTCAGATTTTCAGGCAGAGGATGTCCAGTGTGCAGTGGCCCCTCACGGCCCTGGCACACCTCCCCCCGCAGATGCCTGGAGACTCCTTTTCCCTAGAAACCCCACCCCACCCAGCCACAGCCGCCTGCCGAGCACCATCAATTCCCAGCTGGGAGGGCACCTGCCCCTCGGCCCAAGGCCAGGTGGGTGCCTTTGCCTTACAGCTGCCTCATGTAAGGGCAGCCTGGCCCCTGCAGCTGTCCCTGGAGGGTCCAATGGCTGGAGCCTGAGCATGGCCTGTGGTCCCCTCATAGCCCTGCTCCTGCTGGGGGCAGCTGCCCTGGGGCTGGGCCAGCCGGGGCTCCCCGGCCTGTGGCACAGCTACGACTGTGGGGTACACAGCAGCTGCTGGTGACCCTGGCACTGGGCCGCACCGTCCGCTCCAAGGTGCTGGGTGAGTGGCCCCCGGCCAGGCGGCAGCCAGGAGGATCCGGAGCCCCCAGCGCAGCTCTGGAGCAGGTGAGACCAACCACACAGTGGGGGCTGCCTCACTGACCGCCCTGACGCCAGGCCACTGCCTGCATGCACCGCCTGTGGGTGTGGCTGGATTGAGACTTCCGTGGCATCTTCCAAGCTGTGTGCCCTTGGCAGGTGGCCTGGCCCCCCGGGCCCTTGGCAGGTGGAGAGGTGACCCCACTCAGCACTGCATGGGACAGTGGGGTTCCAAGCTAATGAGGTAGTGACTGCACGTGGGTGTCCCCATGTGCCAATGATAGCCAGTTAATGCAGCAAATGAGCTCAGGGCTTTCTGCAAAGCCCAGGCCCAGATTCTCATTCCACCCTCATGGCAAGCACCTGAGGAAACCGCCCTGGGCCCTCGGCTCTCCAACCAGGAGCAAGGGTGATGAATAAACGACCCTGCTGTCCCTCACTCCCTGGGCCTCTCAACGGGCTGCTGCTGGGTGCCATCCTCAGGGAACCTGGGCTAGAAATCCTGTGCCCTACCAGATGTGGAAACTGAGACCAGAGGGGGGAAGAGGCTTGCCAAGACCACCCAGCAAGCCAGTAGCTGAGCTGAGGCTGGACCAGGCCCAGCACCCTCCTGCCTCAGCCTCCCTTGCCTCCCTACGCCACCCCACAGATGAGTTTGGGAACCGGTTTGAGGTGAACAACTGTTCTATCTGCTACCACTGGGTCAGCTTGACGCCCAGGCAGCCGGCAGACCTCTAGGCAGATTACCAAGGCTGCCACATCCTGCAGGAGGTAGAGACAAGATGAGCAGAAGCCTGCTGTAGAGGGAGGTTGAATCCTGGGCTCAGCCCTCTGTGGCCCCACACAGGATGGCCTCATTCTCCTGAGGGTGCTAGCAGAAGCCATGCTGCCTGATGGCCGTGTGGATGCAGCACAGGAGGCCACCCTGCTCTGCCGCAAACCCGGTAGCACCCAGACGCCCAACCTGCGGCTGGCGCCCCGCCATGGTACCCACACCCTCCGCCCATCACGCCTTCCCTGCCGGCCACACCCCGCCTGGCACGCTGTCCCCTGACCACAGTTCCAGCTGCCCGACCCCAGCCCGTCAGGGACCTTGGGACACCTGGAGGCAGCCAGGCTGGATCCCGTAGGTGTGTGGGACACCTGTGTCACAGACCCCTTGTGTAGCCCCTGAGAGCACTGGAGGCTAAAAACCCGCGTCCCTCCCCTCCGGCCCCAGCCCAGGTTCCCATCTGCCCCAGGAGCAGCGTCAGGGGAGCACAGGGTGCATCCCCTGCACAGGGGGGACTGTTTCCAGGAAGCCTGTGAGGGGCCGGCTGCTGCTAGGACACCGCCGAGGTGGCCTCCTCAGCCAGCTCTGTCCTGGTCCCCGTCACTCCCAGAACAGATGGCAGAGCCCTCACATGGGGCCCACAGGACAGCCGTCCCAGGACTGACAAGGCTCGCCAGAGCTCAAACTTGCGGGGCGGCCCCGCTTGCAGGGTGTGTGTCCACCCCGACCTGAGGAAAAGTCGGTCTGCAGGGCACTCGCGCGGCCAGCACTGGCCAAGGGAGGACAGAGAGGCTCGAGTCCCCAACCCCCGGCCAACGCCAGATTCTGCCTCTGCCCAGCCACCATCCAGTGCTTCCAAAGTGGCCACCCTGTCCTGGTGGTGTCCCAGGAGCTGGCCACAGCCCACAGGATCACGCCGCCCAGCATCTACCTGGGCTGTGCTGCCTCCCGCTGCCCCCCGACCCGGGAGACAGGCACGTTCATGGCCTTCCACGTCCCTGTCACCCGCTGCAGCACCACGGACCAGACGGGGGGCGGAGCTGGTGGCAGGGTGCCCCGGCAGGGCCTCACCGCTATCTCCCGCCGGTGGTCAGCGGCCAGCTTGTGCACGAGAAGCAACTGGGGGCCCCAGGGCTCCGTCACGAGGGACGGCGCCTTCAGGTGAGCAGCCTCCTGGGGGAGGCAGGGATGTGGGACAGGTACGAGGCCCATCCAGCTCTCCGGTCACCTGGCTGTGTGGCCTCATGAGCTGCTTGACCCTGCTCCCGGCAGGCGGGGCCAATGCCAGCTCTCCCGTGATGGGCACGGCTAGAGGGCCTCCAGCCCCGAGAGTGAAAGGCAGTGGAAGGCGTCCCCGCCCCGCCACCTGCCAGTCTTGGGTTGTGCAGCCAGAGATGAGGCCATAGAAAGGGGTCAGAGTGACGCCGGGGGCTCTGCCTCCTCACACCTGGCTCTGAACCTCCACTCTGGGACACAGTGCCGGTCCCCATGGCTGGAGGGAGATGATAATGCAGCTTCCTTTTTTGGTGTTGGCCTCACATGGGCTAAATGTGCACTCTGCCCCGAAGCTACACCTCCAACCCTTAGTTGTCTTCTAACTTAATTTTGAGACCAAGTCTTGGCTAAATTGTCCAGGCTGGACTGGAATTTGAGCCTCCTGCCTCAGCCTCCAAAATAGCTGGGATTACAGGTGCAGGGAGCAGTCCAGCATAGTGTCTACCCAAGGGTCCTGCAGCACCCCTGCACCCAGAGTCAGGCCTGGTGTGAGAAGCTGGAGCTGCCCCGGAGCTGCCTGGGCAGGGGAGGGCGCAGGCGAGTTCCCTGGCCCATTCGGCAGCAGAGCACCCATCTGCAGCATTATCACGGCGGCTGTTGGGGGGCAGGATGCGCTGGTTCTGTGTCTCCTCCCCACCCTCTCTCTCGACCCAGGCTTCATGTCCGCTGTGTCTTCAACCTGGCTGACTTCCTGCCCATCCAGGCGACAATCTTCCCCTCTCTGTCACCTGCCCCTGTGACCCAGCAGGGCCCCCTGGGGATGGAGCTTCAGATTGCCAAGGGTACTTGTACCCCATGGCCCCTCACATCCCCCTCATCTCCCAGTGTCTTCCTGTGTCCCCCCATGTCCCCAGTTGCCCTTTTTCTGCCCCCACTTCAAGCCCTTTCCCTGCAGATGAGACTTTCAGCTCCTACCACAGGACGGAGACTTCCCCCTGGTGCAGCTGCTCCAGGAGCCCTGCACGTAGAGGTTCAGCTGGCACAGGGCACGGAGCCCACGCTGGCCCTGGTGCTGTGCCAGTGCTGGGCCACCCCCAGCCCCACACCCTTCCAGCAGCCACAGTGGCCCGCCCTGAGGGACAGGTGAGTGGCCCCAGGTGGGTGGGCAGCTCTGGGCCCCAGTCCCTGCCTGCCTCACCTCCAGCAGACCCCACCCATCTCCTCTCCTCTCTTCGAGGGTGACAGCCACAGAACCCAGGTGGTTGCTGTTGACAGGGTGGAGCTGCCCTTCCAGTCTCACAGCGCTTTATGGTGACCACCTTTGCCCTTCTGGACTCCAGCTCTCAGAGCGCCCTCAGGGGACTGGTGAGCAGGACCCCCATCCTTTGGGCCTAGTTCTGACTTGCAACAGGGAGAGCCGGTCCCCAGGTCCCCGCAGATCTCTGGGATCCGATGCAAAGGTCTGGGGCAGGGTGGTCTTTGCTGAGTATAGTAAGCCCCAGTGGTGCAGGGCTGGGGAGACCCACAAACAGCTCTGGGGGCAAAGAGGTGCAAAGGGCTGCAATTGACCCCAAATCTAAGCACGCTGTGCTGTGCTCAGGGCGTCTAGCTTCTGAGTCTAGAAAGGACGGTGTGTTATGGAATACTGCCCTGCTTTCAGTGTTCCATAAGTTAGCGACTTCCCCAGGTGAGCATGGGTGCACTTGGGGCATGTTTAGATTCTCTGTGTAGCATACAGACGTCCCTACAGGAGACGCCCTATTCTACATGCTTGGTCTATTGCACAACACTGTGTGTGTCACCTACCCAGGTCTGTTTTTAAATCACTGCCTAAACCAGGCATGGTGGCACACACCTGTAATCCCGGTACTTGGGAGGCTGAGGCAGGACTACCGCAAGTTTGAGGCCAGCCCGGGCTACATAGTGGCTTCGAGGCCAGGCTGGACTACACAGCGAGACCCTGTCTCACAAAAAGACAAAAGCAAATCACTGCTTATTGCTGTGCTGGGTGTAGAATTTCCCTGGCCAGCACTGCTCAGGTCAGCTGCAAGCTTGCCCGCATGCCACTCCCCGCACCACAGCGGGATGTGGGCACCCTTGGGGGGGGCTGCCCGGGTGCTGGGCAGGTCGCTGCCTCCTGCTGCTCCTCCTGGGGGCGTCCAGAGCATGGCTCACCTGTGTCTTCCCCTGCCCCCACTGGGCCCTGGGCATCGGGCACAGAGGGCAGCAGACGCCCGTTCTTGGATGCCCGCAGCAAGGGCCTCCTGGCTCTGTACCAGGCAGCGCAGTGGCAGCTGAGGCTGAGACTCCTCCTGTGGGGTCCTCACCGCGGGCTTCTGGCCACACACATCCCTGAGCCTCGTGGCACGAACAGAGGTCACAGCCACAGTCAGCACGCCCGGACATCCCCTGCCCGCCCAGCTGGTGGCGGCAGAGCTGGCCATGCTCAGGAGCCCACCTTGCCTCTGCGTCCTGCCGGGGCACCATGCCAACCCCAACCCTCCCCGAGGTCTACGTCTTCTGCAGCACCTGCACCTGCTGCCCCTCGGGCTGGAAAGCTGCACCCCCCAGCGCAGCCCCAGGACAGCAAGAGAGTGGGGCATGGTCCTGTCCCCAGATGTCCGTGGGCCTGAGCCTGACTCCGGGCCACCTGCAGCCAGAGCCGGAGGCCAGCCCGCCATGTCCCTTCCCCGGCAGGACAGCGGCAGTCCCAGCTGGCCACATCACCACCACCAGGCCCCTTGACCTCGTGGGCTCCCCAGGACCGGTGGGCTTCGTGGATGCCTATGGGCCGGGGCCCGCAGGTACCAGTGCTCAGGGGGCCCCGCCAGCGGTGCAATGCAGCAGGGACGCTCAGGCCACGTGAGGGCAGACGGTGGTGAGACTGCATTCAGTGGGGAAGGAGCCCAGACAGCCAGAGCCCCATCTGCAGCAAGGCGGTTTTGGCCTCAGTGATGCACAGGCCGCGGGGACAGGGCTCTGGGGGCCATGGCCGCCCTTCCCCACCCTTCTTCCTGGCAGGCTCCGGCAGGGACTCCAAGCAGAGGCCACTCCAGGCCGTTGCCCTGGTCCTGGGCATTGGTGTCTCGGTAGCCCTGAGTCAGGTGTTGGCATCAAAGCTCTGAGAAGGCACCCGGCAGTGAATGAGCTCAATAAACCAGTTCAAACCCATGCAAAACGGTATGGAGCAGTTATTTGTGCTCCCTGGGACAGAATGATCCCTTGCCAGGTCTGTAATCCCCAAAGTAGGAGGCTGAGGCAGGAGGCCAGCCTAGGTTTTTTATGGTTTGCTTTGAGACAGGATCTTGCCAAGTTGCCCAGCATGAGCTCAAATTTGTCATCGTCCTGCCCCAGCCCCCAGAGCACTGGGATTTCAGGGCAACACCACGCCCAGCTACATCTGCGTCTCCTAAACACCACAGGTGGCGTGCCTGGCCTGCCCCACTAAGGTGTAGGGCTCCAGCAGTCACCTACCACCACCATGGTCCCTGCTGTCCAGCCTCCTGCTGTCCAGCCTCCAGGACAGGAGGTGTGAGCCCCTCACTGGGCCACACCCTCCACCTCCCACAGGCTCCTCTGGAAGAGGCAGGAGACCTGGGCATGTGCCCTGAAAGGAGGCACCCCTCTTCTGGGCCTGTACCAGGGAGGAGCTGCAGGACACATCCTGCAAAGCTGGAGGGAGGGAGGCTCACCAGGGGCCCCTCTGTCTCCCCTCAAGCTGTGGGAGTGGTGTGGACACCCCTCGCACACAGCACCGTCCTGCAGACACCACAGGTCACACCGGGACTTCTCTGGAGTTTAACACACAAGGGTAGATGTTCTGCATTACTTTCTGCGATGCGCTTGATCTCCTGTTGAAGGGAATCGAGGCCGTCGTCACGGAGAGCAAGCACACGTGGTCAGGTGAGCACGGAGCTGCTTCCTGGGGAAGTGCTCAGGTAGGACAGCCGGCGTGAGATGGCTGTCTCCAGCGCCCCTCCTCTCACGCTCCTGTAGAGGTTTTGGTAGAGGACCAGACTCCCACATCTCCCAAGCAGAGTCCACTCTGCTGGCCACTGGCTTGTCCTTGGGGTTCCTCTGTCCTTCAGAGATTTTGTCATGGTGAATTCTCCCCTCATATTTTCACCAGCGAACAGGGCAAAGGCCTTCTTCCCCTACCTGATACAGAATGCCTACTTGCTTTTCAGGATCCTCTGAAACAAGTGTTTCTCATACTTTCAAGCACGTGTAGATATGTGTTTTCAGACAGGGTCTCCCTATGTAGTCCAGGCTGCCCTCAAATTCATGACAATCCTCCTGCCTCAGCCTCCCAAGTGCTGGGATTGCAGGTGTGCACCACCACACGTGGCTAGAGCCGTGATTCTTGAAGGCTCAGTAAGTCAGGGCGTTTAAATCAAGGACTGCATGCAGGGACACATGGACAAGACGGGTGACCCGACAGTGAGGCCCCCACTGTCTCACAGGCAAGCTGTCACTTTCCCGGACGCCCGGGCTGTGTTCTGTACAGCAGAAGACGCTGGAGGAGCTGCATCAGCACGATTGGCTGATAGCAGCCCACCCTGCAACCTGCAGGAAGCCCACTGCTCAGGACCGCCAGGTTTTCCTCTTCTTGCCTCTGCCCGCAGCTGTGAGCCCCAGGGGTCTGCTCCACACTCACCAGTGCCCACATCCCCTCACTGTGCACACGGCTCGCACAGCTCAGTGCTCCGCCCCGAGCAGAGGGCAGCGTGGGGACCTGCACGGGCGCCATCCTGGACTCTGGAAGGGCCCCGCAGGAAAAGCAGGGCTGCCGTCCCTTGGGAGGGAACCGCGCCACTCCACCCTCAGCGGGACGGCCAGTCATACAGGCTGACGCTGTACTCACATCACTGCTGAGCTAAGGGGCGGGGCGGGCAGTGTGCAAACGGGACGAAAATGGGAGCACAGACTCTGGGGAGTCAAACTGGCTTCTATTTTGGGCACTTCCACAGAATCCTGGAAACTGGGAGCGCTGCTTCCAGGGCCAGAGCAGGCGGCTGGGAACCCGGGTGTGGGATCCTGAGGCCTCGAGCTGGGGCCGTGCAGGGCAAGGGAGAGAAGCCCAGCGCCCAGAAGCAGGCCGCGGTGTGCCTGTCGCCCAGGTCGCCCAGCTGGTGCCCACGGGCTGAAGTCACTGAGGATCAGGAGTCCCACTTGGTCCTCTGTGTGAGAGCTCCAGGTTTAGACCAGGTGTAAGTTCCATCTGGGAAAACCCAGAGGGCCAACTCTTAAGTGGCCCAGGCTCCAGGCAGAAACACCTGCAAATCCCATCTCAGAGGGACTCGGCTCAGGGGGTAGGCTCCTGTCATCCCAGCACTCTGGGAGGCTGAGGCAGGAGCATCACAAATTCAAGCCCAGCCCGGGCAACTTAGTGAGAATTTGTTTAAAAAAAAAAAAAAAAAGAGGGGCTAGTCATGGCAGCACCTTGGTCTGTGCCAACTCCAAGTCCACCTCATTTGCTCAACGCCCCAGTGCGTCTCCAGCCCCAACGCCACTGGCACAGCTCTCGAGCAGGGTGCTGATGAGCCGGCTGTGCCCAGTGCCCAGCACGGTGTCTTCCTCTCTGACTGAAGCCTAAGGAAATGCCAGGGTGCAACCTCCCTACACCACGCCCCTCCCGTGGGCTCACCTGAGGCCCAGCGCAGACCTCTGGGCTACCACAGAGATGGAGCGTGAGGGGACGGGCAGGGAAGGCTTCTGGCACCCACTGGCATTCGGAGACAGCTGTGTGTTTTCTTTTTTTAATGAAACTAAATTGCTGCTTATAAAACTTGCAGGATCCCTCCCTCCCCTCACAGTTCCCCCGGCCTGGGCTCTGACCCCGTGTCCCTGAGTGACAGCGCTCCGTCCCCGCGGGCCCCGGGGCCGTGTGGACAGGGGTGGTCCATGCTGCCACAGCCCTCTGGCCACCCCCAACAGAGTGAAATGACTTGAGCATCCCCCCGCACTGTCCCCTGCCGCCCACCCCACCCTAACTACCCCACTGCTGAGCGGCCCAGCCCCACACAGGCACGGCTACAGGCTGTAGAACTTGAGGCTCCTGTCCATGCCTGTGGACGCCAGGAACTTGGCGTGGTGCCCAAAGGCCACCCCCGTGGTCAGGCCACTGTGTTCTGTGGAGAGACCAGAGACAGTGTGAGACTCGGGGCTCCCTCTTCTTTCCAAGCACCGGGACACGCACCTAGGCTGAGCTGGGCCACTCTCAGGCGGAACTCTGCCAGGCAGAGTGGCCTGGTGGGAGGTCAAGGGCTGAAGAAGCCCAGCACAGCACGGGTGGGGCAGGGCAGACAGAGCCACACCACCACCGGGGTATCAGGGCAGTTCCTGCCGACTCTGTGTGCCCAGCCCGCTGCTCAGCCCAATTCCGCTCCACAAACACCAGGCTGGGTGGGCCTCACAGCGAGGCCACGACTCCCATGACACAGGCACACCCTCGCCCACCACACCACGGACAAGCATTTCATCAAGACAGTGCCAGGCACACTGTCACCGTGCTGCTGCACGCCACACAGCAACACCTCTGATACTCCTCCGCGCCGAGGAGGACCCAGCTCAGTGCTGAGGCCCTGTGGCCAAGCTGGTAGAAGGCCCTCTGCTGCTCTCATCTCTAACTGTGAAGAAACCGGCTGGGCAGGGCTGGGCGGGGGCGTGGCGTAAAGCCCAGGTCTCACCCCACTACCACACCTGCCTCCCCACGTCCACTGTAAACTTGTCTTCTTCAGTGCTCGGGTCAGGTAAGATGCCACGAGGAGACCATCCTCACTGTGACCAACCAGGCGTCATCCTGCCCGCATATTTGCACTCTGCCCCCTCCCAAGGCTCCCAAGGCGGCCCAAACCCGGCCTGGGCCCAGTGTCCCCACCTGCCTGACACCCCGGGGCCCGCTGGTACCTGTGAAGTGGAGGATCTCTGTCCACTGTTTGCAGATGTAGATCTGCACATCTGTGCCCCCAAGGGCCAGGTAAGTGCCGCTCTGGTCGAAGATCAGGGACTTTACCTGGCAGAACCGGAGAGACGGGGTCACACAAAGAGGACAGCAGCGGCGAGCCGCTGGGGACAAAAAGAGGTGGCTTGGGTTCCTTCAGTCCACTCGGCCCGAGGGCACCACAGGGCCCACCTCGAAGTTGTTGTCCAGCTGCAGCGTCTTGAAGTTCTTGAGCTTGCGCAGGTCCCAGAGCTTCACGGAGGAGTCGTCGGCTGCTGTGGCCAGGTAGTAGCCGTTCTCAGAGAAGGCAATGCTGGTGATGGGGCCCGAGTGGCCAGGGAAGTTGGCCACGTTGGTGCGTTCCTAGTCGGGTGACAGTCATGAGAGGAAGAAGCGGGCCCCAGCTGCTGCTTCCCGAAGGATGGAAGGCGGCCTGGCCCAGGACCGTACACACCCACTGCGCCCTCCACCCTCGGGCACCCGGGGCCCAGGCCTGCCTCGTCCTACCTTCAAGTCCCAGATCTTGATCTGGGAGTCCATGGTTCCTGTTCCAAAAATGAGCCCGTCGGGGTGGAACTGTGCGCAGGTGAGAGCTGTGGCAAGGGAGGAGACACGTGGTCAACACACCGGCGGGGCCAAGACACCCTGGCGCCAACCCACTCTGCCCAGCACGAGGCCCAACACCAGGCGGTGCAGAAGGTGCCATCGAACCCAAGACAGTGTGCTCAGCAGGCAGAGCCCAGCGCCCTGAGCACTCACAGCAGCCGGAGGTCTCGTCTGTCACCTTGGTGAGCACGCGCCCCGTCTGGATGTCGGAGAATGCCCAGTACTGCACAGGGAAGATGGAGGGCAGTGAGCAGCCAGGCCCCGGGCTGGCAGGGCACGTCCTCCCGGGGCGGAGACACGCGCTCCCTCCCCAGCAGTGACAAGCCGGCCGGGGCCGCACCTGGTCGTCAGAGGAGCTCAGGAGGTAGTCGCCAGTGGCGTGGAGGCTCAAGCCCGTCACGGCACTCTCGTGGGCCCGCACCACCTGGACACAAGAGGTGCTGGGGACCGACCAGATCCTGATGGTGGCATCTGGGGAGGCTGAGAACACCAGCTCCTGAAAGGAGAACCGCAGGCAGAGCATCAGACAGAGGGAGACGGACGAGGACAGCCTGCCTCATGGGACAGGGACGGCCACCACCCCCAGCAGCTGCTTCTTTCCAGCCATCCCGCGGGGGACTCTAAGGGCCGGTCGCTGTTGGCAAGGTCGCCACCTCGTGGGGAAAAGGCAAACTGCAGAGAGCAACTTCCCAATGCACTTCCGGGACCAAAGCAAGACAGCCACTGCTGCCCAGAGTGTGTCTTTAAAGTCACCTCCACCTCCGCACACACAGCTCCGGACAGCACGGTGGGAGCACTGCTGGGGGCAAGGGCACGTTCCCACACACCCCAGAGCGGAACTCCGAGGGCAGTTAATGTTCCGGGAGACTTGGGACAGGAGAGAACTCACACAGCGTCACGAATGAGTTATCTGTGTTAGTTATGACAGTAAAAACCGTAAAACTGGGTTGGGGATTTAGCTCAAGCGGTAGAGCGCTTGCTTAGCAAGCACGAGGCCCTGAGTTCAATCCCCAGCACCAAAAAAAAAAATAAATAAAACCGTAAAACTGCCACGTGTGGTTAGAACAACTTCACAGATGATAGAGTTACGAACACCAAGTGAACAAGAGCGCTTTCACTTTGAATGAAGTCTGGATTCGTAAGAAATCAGCCCTGCTCCCCACTTCCAGAGGGCCAGGGAAAGGCAGGCTGCCCCAGAAGACGCTCACCCCTAAGCAGTGGCCTCCCAGGGACTGTGGAAACTCGACTGGCTGTCTGCCCTACACTGCTGAGCTTTACCCTCTGCACTCTGTGTAACTGTTACTGTTGTTATTATCTTTTCAAACAGCGTCTCGCCATGTAGTCCAGGCCGGCCTTGAGCTCACTATGGAGCCCAGGCTGACCTCAAACTCAACTGATTCTCCAGGCTCGGCCTCCCAAGTGCTGGGATTACGCACATGCGTCACCACACCCAGTCTGTGGTTTGTATTATGAGTGTTACTAAGACTTTTCCCCCCAATATAAAATACCTCAGGAAAAACGTTTTTGTCAAACTGCATTTCCTTCTGACCCTGGCTTGAAGCATCTGCCCAGGAGACCCTGTACAGGACAATCCTGACTCCAGACAACCCCGAAAGTACCTGCTCCCAAGCCAGGACACAGCAGGCCGGGGAGACTGGGCCTGGGTGAGACCCCTTACCTGGGACGGGTGAAACACCACACTGGTGACCTTCTTGGTGTGGCCCTTGAGGGTGGCCAGGATTTGCTCAGAACTCTTATCGAAGACAACCACATTCTTGTCTGCCCCACCTGGAGAGACCCAAAGGAAACAGGACTGAGCCAGGCCCCCAGCACCAGAGACAGCTCTTTATCCCCAGGCCCTGGCTCACCAGTGAGGATCTTGTTGGTGTCCGAGGGGCAGAGGTCCAGGGCAAGGATCCCAGGGATGCTGGCGCTGTGCAGCCCCTTTACAAAGAGAAGCCACACTGAAGCTGGCCACAGCCACTGCTCCTGTCTCCAGTCACCCCCCAGCCAAGGAACAGAGGGACTTTCAACATAGCCAGTGTGGTGACTCCCTTAGGGCGCTGCAGGAAACCAGAACTGGATCCCAAGAGAAAGCCCTGGACTGCGCCTCACAGCTCCCCTCGAAGCCTGCGCACAAAAGGGACCCAGCCACTCACCACGTGCGATGCCACCTGCCGGTACTTGCTGAGCTCTTCTGGCTTCACCAGCTCCTCGGGCACAGTCTTCCCTCTCTGCGAACACAGACGCCCGGGAAAGCCACAGTGAGCCCCAGTTGGTTTAGCCACCCTTCCTGAGGGGCCGGTGCCTGTAGGCCCAGGCTCTACAAGGACCCACCTTCTTCCGCTCCGTGGTCAGCACCGTGGCCTTGTCTTGCAGCTGAGAAGAGAGGAGGAAGACTCAGCAGAAGACACAAGACCTCACAAGATGATGGCATGTGGCCGACACCCATGTTTACTAGGCACTGCTGGGAACACACTTGCCGCCAGCCTCCGTGCTTACGGCTTTTGCCTCCACCCTGACCTGAGGAGGTGCTCTGACCTCCCCTCACAGCTGAGAAACAGCCTCCAGGAGACGAAGCCACCTGCCCGGTCACAGAGGTGGCGCAGGCTACCCAAGCAGTGTGGAGGACCGCAACCACAGGGTCAAACGTGGGCACGCAGCAGGGCGCAGCCTGCAGGAGCTGAGTCTCAGCCTCCGCCTGCCTCTTCCATGAGGCAGATGGCAAGCACGGGCTGCCTCTCAGCAGCAACTCGGGAGCACAGTAACAGCGAGTGAAAACCCTCCAGGCGCTCCCGCGACAGCAGGTGCACAGTGCACGGAGGTGCGCTCCCATCATTAGAGCTCTCCCGTGAAGCCCTGGGACGGAGACGCAGTTCAGCAGCCCCGGAACACGCTCCCCACACGCAGGGCCACTGCCACCGTGGACGCATGACGTACGCACCTTCTGGATGATCTCAGGCGTCATTCCCACCAGCTCACCCAGGTCCATGGGCTCGCCTGCACCCTGTGGAGGAGACAGAGAAGGCTGGAGGCAAGAACACCAGACACCTGTGGAAGAAGAACCAGAGCCGGGTGCGGTGGCCATGCCTGTCTTCCCAGTGCTCTGGGAGGCTGAGGCAGGAGGATGCCAAGTTCCAGCCCAGTCAGGGCAACTCAACAACCTGGTGAAGAAGGCCTGTTTCAACATGTAAAATTTTAAAAAATGCTGGGATGTAACTCAGTGTGTGAAAACTCTGTACTGCAAAAAAACAACACAAAAAAAGGATAAAAACAAATGGACCGCTAGGGCTGGAGGGGACACTCACTCACCACGACACTCGGCTGCGAGCTGGGCACAGCCTGGGGTACGATGAGGCCAGCCTGCGGCTTCAGGGTCGCCAGAGCTGAGAGAAAGGACAATATCAGAAAGGAGAGGGCAGGAAGCCAGGCAGGGGACAGGGACAGCCACAGGGCATACCTTCTCGGGCAGCAGTGACCTCTTTGGTGAGCCGGGCGATGACACGGCAGGCAGCATCGTGCTGGTACAGTGCGTGGGACAGTTCCTGGCGGGTGGTCTGTAGCTGCTGGCGCAGGGTGAAGCTGTGCAGCATGACAGCATCCTGGGGGAGAGGCCGTGCAGAGGGTGAGAGGTGCACAGGCAAAGCTAGCCCTGAGTAGGATACTGCCCCTCTCGCGTCAGGACTCACACTGGGGACCCTGGCCACACTGGAGGACACTCTGGAGGTGGACGCCACAGCAACACTGGGCCCCGATGGGCAAGAGCCAACTATCTCCCACCCTCCCAACACTTCCCAGGATGCTGTGGATGCAAGGCTGGCACCACTCTCACTGGCACAAGTCCCTGTGTCATAGGCTGGTACTCTAATTTACCCTACTCCTCACAGAACCTGAGAGACGGCACTAGTCTACGTCCTGTAGTAAGGACAACCGAGACTCAGATTGAGCAACACAACCAAAGTAACGCAGCAAGAAGCACCGGAGGCAGGTCAGGAATCTAGGTCTGAGTGACTTCAATGACCTGGCACAACCTGTGTCATCATCCTGCTTCTCAAAAGGCTGGGGACGCAGCTCAGGGGCAGGGGGCTGGCCAGGCAGGCAGGAGGCCCTGGGCTCCAAGCGCAGCAGGGAAAGGCACAGACAGACAGAGAAGGAAGAAAACCCCATGCCATCTCTCCAAGCCCTGTACGAGTACACCCCAGTTCTGTCCCAGGAGCTCACCCACTCATCCTGTAGGGCTTTCAGAATGGCTGGGATGCTGGTGGCCGAGGGAGGCTTGGGCCGAATTGGGTGAGCAACTGCCAAGACAGGGAAGGCAACCATGAAGAGCTGAGCCCAGAGGCACCTCCCACCCCCATCAGCTTCCACTGTGGCCAGACAGACACAAGTCCTCCTCCACAGGCCGGCACCACCTCTCATCACCGCCCCCCTGCACTGAGGCTAGATGGCCCTGGACCAGGAAGGCAGCAGGCAGCCAGTAGGCACCTTTGATGTCGATGAGCTGCTCCTCTGAGAGGGGCTGGTTGTTGATGGGGTCCGTCCCATTCTCTGCGATGTACTTCTCGATGAGCCGCCGCTCGTACACGTGATTGGACACGGGGGACACGCAGGGGTGCTCCGGCACTTCATTGGAGACTGCAGAGACAAGCGGATGTGAGCCGGGGGAGAGAGGGACCTGGGGCCTGGGATCCTCATCTGCGCGTAGACCTCAACGAGAGCCCGCATCCTTACACCCCACTAACAGGCACCAAGTCAGCTTAGTACTGGCCTCAGGGTGCCTTCCAGCTCCGTAAAGGCCTTTTCCCTTGTCCTCCTGACAGGCACTCAACAAACAATCACCGCTCAACTCTGTGCCAGCCACCTCCAGAGCAGTCGGCAGCGTCGCACAGCTCAAACTTGGGGCAAAGCTGCCGGGACATGAGGAACTAAGGGGAAACACCTGCAGGCCCACGAACACGGGAAGGAGTGCAGTTTGCATCACAAGAGCCTGGATCGCCGCTTCCTGGCTGCGCCCCTTCGGCCTCCTCCGTGAAGCCAGGGCCTTTCTCTACCACTCCCTCGGGGGTCGGTAGGGTGCGCCGGCCAGGACTCCCACGCGTGTCCTTAGTCACGCAGCGTGGCCCGGCCGCCAGCTCTATCCCCGCCTGTCGCGGTGCGCCCTCTGCCGATTCCAGCTCTGACCACCGGGGACCTGGATAACACTCGGCGCGGGCACCGGGGTCTGCGGGCCGGGAAACTCAGGCCTGGAGCCCGATCGCCAGGCCGATCGATGCGAGGCGGGCCCAGACCAAGCCCCCCGGTCTGCGACGGAGAGACCTGGTTCCCTGTGCCAGCTGCCTCCGGCTACGCCGCGGCCGCTGCACACCGAGCCCACGACCCGGCCGCCCGCCGCCGGCCGCAGGCACTCACTGGAGCAGATCAGTGACATGGCGCCGCCGCCGCCTCACGCCGGGTCCGGATCGCGCTGCTGGCCTCCGCCGGCCACTTCCGGCTCCCCGGGGCCTCCGGGGCGCTCCGCGGGGAGAGGGGGCCCGCGAGCAGGGCCCGCGCGGCGCTTCACGTGCAACGGCGGCCAGCGGCGCCTCGAACCCAGCGCCCAACGGAAACTGGGGTTTCCCACAATGCACCCCGGCCGGAAACGGCCTGCCAGGGGCGCTCGGCTTTTTCCGGTTAGACTCGGCTGCGTCCGTGGGCGGGAAGCGGGAAGGAGCTGCCTTGGGAACGCGAGGCCGGCGGTTCGCCGAGCGTACTCTGAGAGCTGCGCTGTGCGAGCCGGGGGCACCGAGGTTTTGAAACTGTGGTATCCGCGAGAAGGTCCCAAAGAGCACGTTAAAAACGGATTCTTCGGACGCCCCACGTGGTTCTCGATGGCCTTTTGGGAGACCCCGCTGTAAGCCCGGAGCCCTCGTACTAAGCGACATCGCAGCCTTTTTATTGTTTGAGACGGAGTCTCGCTAAGTCGCTAAATTTCTCAAACTTAATTTGAACTTGCGATCCTCCTGCCTCAGCTCCCTAAAGTGCCAAGATCACAGACTTGCACCGCCACACCCCGCGCCTTCACTGCCTGCTGCTGTTCGAATATACTTCTGTACCCACCCCGACCCGTGCGGAGCTCAGTCCCCACAGTCCATGTCAGGTGTTCAGGAGGGTGGAAACTTGCTTTGACTGCGGGCTTAGAGGTGGGGACCTTTGGACCGGCCTGGATTAGACTGGCTCACCACGCTGAGCTCCAGCAGGCTCCGTGGCTCTGGAAGGACTGGAGCCGGGCTGGAGGCCCAGGTCCATGCGGCAACGTGCAACGGCGGCCAGCGAGTCTTTGCCAGCCTGTGCCTCCAGATCAGCTAGCCAAACTTCTCTTCTTTCTAAAGCATCCCGTCGGCGGTTCTGTGACAGCGTGAAAAGCTGCACCTTTGTCTCAAGCCCTCCTTGTGGACTTGGGCAGGTGGGGAATGTTCAGACAGAGGAAGAGGAGAACGGGGGCTCCTAGGAGGGAAACAGCACAGCAAAACTTGCAGAGAAGAGGAACAGTTCCAGGTGTGCCAGGCACAGGAACCAAGAGTGTAGACTCTGGAGCCAGACTGTGACCCCAAATCCCTCTCCGCACAGGGAGTTGGTGGAGTCAGTTTCTCTATGCCTCAGTTTCCTTACCTGAAAAATGGGGATGTGATGGGGTTATGTTAAATAACACTTCAGGAGGCCATTGTGTTGGACTAGGTCCCAAGAGATTAGAGTAAAACAGCCAGACACAGGCTCACTCCTGTAATCCAAGCAACTCAGGAGGCTTAGGCAGGAGGATTGCAAGTTTGAGCCCAATCTGGACAAACTGGGGAGACCCTGTCTCAACATAAAATGAACTGGGGATGTACTGTGGGTCTCTGGATTCAATCCCCAGTATCATCAAAAAAAAAAAAAAAAAAAGCAGTCACTTACACAGAGATCCCATGTCGCCAAGCCAAAGCTAAGTTGCCTCCCCCATCTTCTGAAGAATGAGCAGAGAAGTAACAGCCACATGTGCTAAGTGGCAAGCCAATCCACCAGCACAACATTCCATCAGAACACTTAGCCTGTCAGAGAACCCCGCCTGACTCTAGAATTGCAGAATAAAGGCTATCAGGGTCTTTAAGCAGGGCCAGGATTGTGTTGTCTGGCAGGTGGAACTGACCCACGGGGTTACTGTGGAGTTCACACACAGCATGCACCTCTGCCTGCACCACTGGGGAAGTGTCCTCATGGGTCCTGCTTCCAGCTCCGCCGGCCTCTAATCCACTTTCCACACAGTGCCAGGGATCGCCTTTCCATGAGAATCTTCACATCATTCCCAGGCTCCTCATTTATTCATTCAGCATTGATCCAGGCTTTGTCCTAACAATTGGAGATATAAAAGATGGATGAGACAAGGGCCTGCTCCTTTCTCTCTTTCCCTTTCCCCTCCTCCCACTTCCCTCCCCTTCTACCTCTTCCTCCTCTTCATTTTGCTCCACCCGCCCTCTGTTCTGGCTGGGGTCAAACCTATACCCCTTGCACTGAGCTGCACCCCCAGCTGTTTTTTATTTATTTATTTTTATTTTGAGACAGGGTCTGAGTTGCCCAGGCTGGGCTCCAACTTGCGATTCCCCTGCCTCAGCCTCCATGCACCATCATGCTTGGCTGGTCCCTGCTCCCTGGGAGGTTATGAATTATGGGAGGGCACACACACAGAGTCAAGTACATAAGAAAAAAGTTCCAGGGTTATAGGTGCTATACATCAGAGGACTCAGAGTAGGCTGTGTAGGAGGGACTGGGGGGCTGGCCGCATCAGGCAGGGATTCTGGGGGCATCTCTGAGGAGGTGACACTTTTGGTGAGACCTAACCAAGGGAAAGGATCCATCCTGAGCTCACAAAAGAGAGAGGGTTTGTGGCAGAGGAAATTTGCCCCCAAGTCCTGTGCCATGGGGCCCATGTCAGCAGGCACAGGCTCACCTCATCTTCTCTTTAGACACAGTGGTATTTTTTTCCCCCTGAAGTCCCAAAATCAAACCTGGGGTCTTACATGTGAGGCAAGCAGTCTAACACTGAGCTACATCCCCTTGTCTTTTTTTAAAATTGTACTTTGAGACAAGATCTCACTAAATTGCCCATGCCGACCTTCAACTCGAGATCCTCCTGCCTCAGCCTCCCAAGTAGCTGAGATTACAGGCATGTGCCACCATGCCCAGCACTAAAATGGACTTTCAATTCCTCAAATATACCTGTTCTGGCTGGTTCCAAAAGTTTTGCCTGGAGCATGTCGTCAGTGCTTTCTGTCACCCTTACTGCCCCAATAGCCCCTACAAAGGTCAACTTCAGTTGCATCTGAAGCATCAGTTCGCCTTGACCCCAACTGAGGTTGAGTCTCCACAGGACCCTGTAATTCTCCTCTTCAGAACCGCCTGGAGTAACTGTTATCACTGAGTTACTTACTCCTGAGTAGTGATTTGATGTCTGGTTTCTCTGCTAGGCTGTGAATTCCCCAACAGTAGGAACTCCAGTTGTTCCCTTGAACCTAGCTATTGCAGTCCAGGGGACATATGGGGCCTGGCACACGGCAGGAACGCCCTACCAGCCAGGCACGAGGAGCACAGCTGTTATCCTAGCACTTCGGGAGGCTGAGGCGGGAGGGTTACTGTGAATTGGAGGCCCCTGACATGTCTTAAAAAAAAATCTTTTCAGTATCAAGGCCAGCCTTTCTGGGGATGGACAGGATTCGGGGTGTAGGGAGGGAAACATGAGGCTCAAAGAGAAACCAAATGATCCAAGTTTCATTACTGCATGCTGGGCTGCAGAAGCCAGCAGGGGGTCAGGATACCCGGAGAGGAGATGTCTAGTGAATAAAGCTTGTCTTATGTGAGAAAAGTCTTTCATTATGGAAATCAGTGTGGACAGTCCTCAAAAATCTAAACTAGAAATTCCATTGCACCCAGCCCTTCCTTCCCTAGGTACCTTCTTGGAAGACTTTAAAATAGCAGATCAGCCTGGCGTGGTAGTGCATGACTATGATCCCAGCACTCGGGAGGCTGAGGCAGGAGGATCGCTATGAGTTCAAGATCAGTCTGGGCTACCTAGTGAGTTCAAGGTCCTTGAGTGAGTTCAAGGCCAGTCTGAACTACATAGCAATACTGTGTCGCAAACAGACATATCACAGCAAGCCTTGCATATCCATATTTACAGCAGCACAATTCATAATAGCAAAATATTGGAAGTGGTCTATATGTCCATCAACAGACGAATGGATAGTGGAAATGTATTTACACACAGTGGAGTATTACTCTGCCATAAAGAAAGATAAACGAGTCATTTGTAGAAAGATGGATGTGCCTTTAGAGTACAATGTTAAGTGAAATAAATGTAGACACACAAGTTTAAATATCACAAAGTTTCTCTTCTATGAGACACCCAAATTATAAATAAAGAGCAAAATAAAAGATAGCAAGTAGGGAGAGTTTTTCTCAAGGGTTAAGGAATCAAGAGACGGAGGGAGGAGGAGAGAAAGGTAGGAAAGGGGACGAAAAAAAGGAATTAAGGTGTGTCTTGTGTGCCAACTCCACAAAGGAATGTAAACAATACGTACTGTGGACACGTACTGTACTAATAAAGCAACTTTTTAAATCTTTCAAGAGCCGGTGTGTGCAGCTCGGGGGCGAGTGCTTGCCCAGCACGTGCCAGGCCCGGGGTCCGACGGAGGACGGTGCCGTCCGGCCCCGCCTGCCTCCCGCGGCCGTGGCAGGCCTTCTGGGTCCAGGGCCCGGTGAGCCAGCGCCGTGCTGCGGGATACTCCTCCTCCTCCTGAGTCCCAGCCCGGCTCGCCCATGGGGAGGGGCGGGGAGGGGCACAGAAGTGAGGAGCGACGCGGCTGCCGGCCTGAGGGAGGCCGAACTCCCGCGCCCTCTGTCCCGCCCCTCCCGGGTCCTCGCGTCCTCGCTCCGACGGCCCCGCCGCCCTTTGTGCGTGGTCGGCGCGAAGTCTCTCGGCGCTGGGAACTACATTTCCCGCCGTGCGCCGCGCGGGCGTGCGAGCCCAGCTCATCCCCCCTCCGGAGACCCCGCGCTCTGTCCCTTCCCGCCTGCGACAGACTTCCGTTCCCGCGTGGCCGGCCCGCAGCACAGTGCGCGTGCGCGCTCTAAGCCCGCGGAGCCGGGCTCCTGCACACCCCGCCCCGCGCACGCGCAGACCACAGCCTGACGCCCGGGAGTTGAGGCGCGGGTTTGGCGGCGCATTTCAGCGAAGTCGCACGTGAAGCATAACGGTGGCCGGAGCCGGGTGAGTGCAGGCCCAGGGAGGGCTGGGCGGCCGCAGGCGGGGCGGGGCGCCGCGGCCCCGCGAGGGGAGTAGGGCGGAGCCGAGCGGCCTCGCGTCCTGAGCTGGGAGGGCTCGGACCTTGGGCGGCGGGTCGCGCCCCTGGGACCCGGATCCTCGTTGCTATGCAACCGGGGGCGGTGTTGCTAGGAAACGGGAGGCGCAGAGGGTGCGAGTGCTGCCCGGGATGCGTCTGGGCTAGTTTGCTGAGGGGCGAGGGCAAGGCCGGCGTTGAGCCCCGACTCCGCGCCTCGACCCCGCACCCGACCCTTCCGACCCTGCCTCGCGCTCGCGGGCTCGCGCTCACTCCGGGTCCCTGCTCGCGGGCCGCCGTGCGTCCCTTGCCCGCCCGCCCGCCACGCCGCCGCGCAGCTCTTGGCAGGGACTGCTGTCCGAAATAGTACATGCTACCGACACCCTGCCCCGGAGTCTGGCCTGCGGAGGGCGGCACGGCTGCCTCTGCGCCGTCACCCGTCCCCAGCCAGTTGCCGAGCCACAGCTGTCGGGGGCTTAGCGGGGGCCGCCCAGACCTGCCAGGACGCCGACTTCATTTTTGCTTTTTACCAGCCCAGCTTCTCGGGTGGCTGCATATATTTGGATCAACTATTAAAATAACCGCCCTCTCCCCACCTCTCCGTGTCTGTCTGTGTGTTTAACTCGTGGCTTCTCAGTGGTCCTCTAATACTCATTTAACAAGCGTTTCTTAGTCATCATTCTGTTCTGTTCGTGGCGATGAGGAGTCTAAGAAAAGTTAGACGTTGGAGCTGGCTGCTGGATGCGGGTAGTCTGGTGATAGGCTGCCACACGATGCCACAATGCAGTGGCACACGTGTGGGCTGCAACCTTCTATAGCTGTTGACAGAGTGCTTGCAGAAACACCTTGAGTCCTTGCACCAACCTGTAACCTGGCTTCACCCTGTTTGACATTTGAGTAGACTGAGACTCAGATAGGTTAAGTAACAGAGATAGTGGCTTAAACTTCGCATGGTCGTGCATGCCTGTAATCCCAGCACTTGGCAGGCTGAAGCAGGAAGATCTCCAGTTTGAGACCAGCTTGGGCTACATAGCTAGTCCCTGTCCCAAAAACAAAACAAAAAAGAGGTAGTGGCTTCTTCTTTGTGGGTGAATTGAGCCTGGAGTGGAAGTCTAGGGTCCTTGTGCACTGCTACACTTCTGGGCCTTTGCCTAGAGCACACTGTCCCCTGGGCTGCTGGCCATTTGAGGCAGCTGTCTGGTTGTGTATCAGGGACCCCAGGGAAGCTTCACACCAAAGGCTGAGCTCCTGTGTGGGGGACAATGCCTGAGTGGCCCTGGGTGGGGCAGGCTTCCTTGCTGAGCTGCCCACTGCTCCAGAAGGGCAGCCCCTTGAGCTGTGGTGATTCACATCGTGAAAGGGAAGAGAGGAGGGAGGTGTTGGCGGGGCTCACGAGGACTACCTGACCCCACCCTGGTAGCAGACTACAGCTAGTCCTATACTGTAGTTCGTGCTTTGCACCAGTGTGGCGAGGAAGGCAGTTTCCCCAGCCCAGCCGCGTCTCCTGGCCCTGCCTGAGCCATGCTCAGCTCCTGAGCAGAAGTGACAGGGCTTGTCCCTCTGTTCAGCCCTCTCAGACCTCCTGGTGTGCAGCACCCTGACCCAGCAGGGAGTTTCCTCCCGGACTTCCTGATGTGCTCCTGCTCTGTTGCTGTTTGGCAGGACTCTAAGGCCCTCAAGGGTAGGAGCCAAGTCTTAGGAGATGCTGTGGGGGATGGGATAGGTGAAAGGGTGAGGTGAGGCAGGGCCCGGGGCCCAGAAATCAAGTCCCCATTCTGCCGTGTGTGTGATCCTGGGTAGTCACTGGGCCTCTCTGAGCCACACTTGTCTGAGTACAGTGGAGGGATCGGTAATATGAGATTGTTGTAAGAGTTAAATGAGATAGCAAAGTAATAAGTACTTTGTAAATTAGAAAGCACTGCACAAAAAGTTTCATTTTATGTATACAATAACTAAAAATTATTGTCGCCTGCCTACTGTTTGTCTGAGTTCAGGTATTGTAGGAGGTGAAAAAGTGTAAGACATACAGCTACCTCTCAGAGATTGACATTGCTTCAGCTCTTGCTATCATGGCCTCTTTCTTCATTAAAGGATTTGAAGCTAGGTGTGATGTAGCACACCTGTAACCTCAGTATTCTGGAAGGCTGAGGCAGGAAGATTGCAAGTTGAAGCCCAGCCAAGGCAACTTAGCAATTTAGCAAGACCCTGTCTCAAAATTTTTTTAAAAAAGGTCTGGGGGTGTAGCTCAGTATCAAAGTCCTGGGTTCAATCCTCAGTACTGCCAAAAAATAAAAATGCATTTGATCAGGCCGAAGCAAGGAGACACAGTGGTGGTGGGTCAGCGTCTACAGCCTGAGCTTGACCTGAAAGAAGTGAGAAGGGATCCTGTTAAAGAACAGCTCAAAGAAACAGACCAGCTGGTCATCCAGGCTCACAATGTTTCAGTGGCATCCTGCAGCATCCTGCTGGAGTTGGTTTCCGCCGTGTGTCAGAGGGTTGTCTGGCAGAGCAGTGTCGGCTCCGCTGGAGGCTGGAGGAGTCTGTTTCAGGTCCCCAGGCTCAGGGAAGGTGGCCACCTGAAAGTCGAGGCTGTTACAGAGTGCAGCAGGCTCCCTCTGCCGGCGAGGTGACTTCCGATTCCTCCTGGTGGGGGAGGAGGATCTACTTGGGGTGTAGGATCCAACCCAAGGTAGCAGCCCTGCTTTTGCGGTCCTCGGTCCTCGTGTGGTTGTGACCCACAGTGCTCAGGGTCCAGCCTCATCGCCAGCACTGGCAGGTGGGACCCATCTGCTTCTCGCCTTGTGCCAGAGAGAGTAGGAGGCGTTCCCTGCCCAGGCCGTCTGTGAGGACTGGGAGTTTTGAAGCCTGCTTGACCCTCCAGGCCTCAGGAGGGACTTAGGGCAGCTGCTTCTGGCCAGACGACACCCTGAACGTAGTATTTTTAGAAGCCTTTTTCTGGAGCCGTTTCCTTCCTAGTAAGCAAGAATGAGAACACCCTTCTCTTCCCTGTCTGCCTTCGCCATGGCTGCAGATTTCTGGCCAACCAAAGGCCTTGGTAACTGCAGACATTTCGAAAGGTGCTCCTGCCTCCGGGCCCCGTCTGAGGTTCTGATTGTCAGGCCCAGGCCTGGAAACTCCTGGGCCCCGGGTCGTTTCTCACCCGAGAGAAGTGGGATTTGCCCACCATCTGACCAATACAGCCTCGCACAAAGGGCAAACCTGCAAACACTTGCCTGCTTCAGTGAGTTGGTGCTGCTCTGGTCTTAACTTGTCTGCAGCATCAAGTTATGGATAGACCAGAGCACTGAGCAGCCAGTAACTCGCCAAGGTGACTGGTGGAGGCCCAGTTTGTTCTGCTGGTGAATGAGCTGTTGTATGGTTTTCTAAATCACTTCTGAGACCCAGTCGGAGGTGTACAGCAGAGTGGTCGTGGGCGGGCATAGCGTCAGATGCACTTGGAGTCCCCTCCTGCCTCCCCCTTCCTACTTACAGTCCCCACTTTCTCTGTGGGGATGACAGACTGGCGGCTGTGGGGTTCAGTGAGGCAGGCAGTGCAGGCAGGATCAGCCAGCCTTTTAGTACTCGGGGTCTCTCCTCAAAGGCTGTTCTTTAAGCCTTTGCCTGTGTTGGGGCGGGGAGTTGAGCTTACCTTATGTCCATGATTGTGTGTGTGTTAGTATATCTGAATGGGACAGTATGTATATCCACTTAGAGCATTTTGGTTTCCCAGCTTGGAACTCCCCTAGCTCTTGTCATTTCCCAAGTGCCTAAGACCAGTAAGGGTGTTCTTTGTTAAAATATCATCTTCTGAAGATGAAGAAACAGTTTTTATTTGTAACAACCCTTTCCGCTGGGGATTTAGCTCAGTGGTTAAAGTGCTTGCCTAGCGAGCACAAGGCCCTGAGTTCAAGCCCTGGCCCTGAAAAAGAAAAAAAAAAAGTTTGGAATGTAACAGCCCTTTCCAACTCACCTGCATTTATGCTAATGAGGCCACTGGGGGGCATTCCCTGGCCAACCATAGGATGGGGGCTCAAGACCCAGGGAGCCAGCCCTGTGCTCATAGGCTTGGGGAGGAGGGTGCTGAGGATTGTGGGACCTGGCAGTGATTTGGTTGATCATGCCGACATAATGAATCTAGTGTGGAAACCTGGAAGGCACAGAGTTGGTGGTGCACCTGGAGGGGAGGCAGGCTCCACAACCCTCCCCCGTGCCTTGTCCTGGCCATCTTCCCCTCTGGGGTTCATCAGTGTCCTTAGGAGAAACAGCAAACCCAAGTTTTTCCCTGAATTCTGTTGCCACTCTAGCAAGTGAATGGACCCAGAGGAGGGGTGGGAAGCAGAGCGCCAGCAGTCAGGTGGAACAGTGGGAGCAACAGCCAGGAACGTGACTAGCATCTGAAGCAGGGGGCAGGCAGTGTTGGGGACACAACTGCACCTGTGAGCTGTGACGCTGTCTTCAGGCAGGTGGGACGGCCAGGTGGTGTCTCCCTCAGAACAGGGTCCCTCCTGGTATCACAGAAGCCATCAGTGAAGACTGAGTGACTGACAGAGGAGGAGAAACTGAGTTGATTTTTCTCTGTGTCCTCCGAGTGGCTCTCAACTGTGTGTAGTGGGATGGGGTGGGGACTTTCGTCTAAGCCTAGGCCACCCCAGACAGTGATATTAGATCCTCGGGCTTGGGACACACACACAGGTTCTTTGTGATGACACATGGGGCAGCCTAGCTAAGATCCACTCATGTCCTGACTCTGGCGAGTGTGAATTTGGAGCAGCCTGGTGACCTGGCCTGGGCTTAACCTGAGCCTCCAAGTCCTCTCATCTGAAGGAGGGCCTCGAGGAGAAGAATCACACACCACGCGGCCAAACCCGGTTCCTGTGCCATCACTCCTGCTGAGCACTGCTTTTTACATTGCTGCGCAGCAGCAGTCCTGCTTGTGTACTATTTTAAGCTGTTTCTTACATCAGTTTTATTTTAAGTAGATTCTAACCTCCCTGGGACAAAGCCTGAGGGTCTCATAATTCTTTATGGCCATACCATAGCACCTAAGATGTCAGATTTTTAGGACTGGAACAAACCTCAGAGAGCCCTTCTCAGCTTGTCAAGCCTTGACTAATGCTTGCTGGCTGATTAACATTAGTATGAGAGTGGAAAGAAGAAGCTGTGAGGTGGGCAGTGTGCCCAGCTGGAGATTTGAGGCTGGCTCTTACTCCTCATCTTTGCAGGGTGCCTGTGAGGCGTGCTGGGCAGGTCAGGGCTGGGGAGTAGTGAACTGGCCCTGACCTGTGCCACACACACTCTCCTACAGACCCGGCCATGGCAGGCCCAGGCAGCTGTCCAGTGAGGGCCACGCACTTGCTCAGAGCCAGCCTGACAGTCCTCGTGGCCCTCACCCTGTTCCACTCAGCATCATCCCAGCCCCACCGGGACTTCGCACCACCAGGCCAGCAGAAGAAGGGGGCCTCAGCTGACCCCCTGACCCAGCTTGGGCGAGTGCTGCGGGGGACATTGGACAACTGGCTGGGCCTGGAGACCATGCACTTGGTCTCAGAGGTAAGGCGGGCAGGCCCTGCCATGGTGGCACGTGAAGGATGGAGAAAAGAGGGGCTGTTGTCAGTTTGCCACCTCACTGGGTCCTCTCTGGGTCAGAATCCTAGTGCCAAGAGTCCCAAACTCCACACCAAGCAGCCTTTTGCTTCCTCCTACTCGGGGGCCTCTTAGGCCCACCCCATCCTTCCCTGGCTCCTCCCCTTCCTGAAGAAAGGCTGAGAACTGCACCATCCTTCAAACCCTAGTTGCTGGTGGGCCTGGTCTGACCTGGAGTCAGGCACTGGCAAGAGATCCAGACCCAGTGGGTCCCTGCCTGGCAAAAGCAGGTGGCTGTCTCTCCGGTGGCTTTGTGAACTTGGGACCACATACTCCTATAGGTCGTGGAGAAGGCCAAGGCAGGCAGGCAGGCATAAAATCCATAATTCAGCACAGCCGCAGACTGCCTCGCTAGCACATCCTAGCAGCCCATACAGTTGCTTTGTCACACCCTCACGAGTCCCCACAAGGCTTGGAGGACCCAGCATCACAGAGTGACCACTGAGGGGAGGGGACGCAGGCACACTCACTGCTGCCTCCCCAGTGTCCCAGCTGGTGGGTTGAGTTGGGTCCAGATGTCCTGCTTGCCAGCTCAGGAGGGAAGCCCTGTCTGTCCTGTGCCCGGGCAGGGGATGTGGCGGGGCCTCCTCAGCCAGCCCTAGGGCCCCTCTGTGACTCAGGCCCCTGGCACTGGCTAAAAAGCAGCTTGCAACTCCCCGCAGGCCGGCGTGGGCCCAGGTGAGCAGGTCCAGAGGAGAGGAGCCTGGCTCCTTATGGGCTGTGCTCTTGTACACTTTCTCTGCAGACCTTGTCGCAGGCGATGTGGGCCATCTCCTCCGCCATCTCGGTGGCCTTCTTTGCCCTGTCTGGGATTGCGGCTCAGCTGCTGAATGTCCTGGGGTTGGATGGTGAGTGAATGAACTGGTCCAGCACCTTCTTGTCGTGGGAGCTCTGCTTTGGCAATCTCCCCATCCCAGGCTGGCCTGGATGGCCCGAGAGCGGGCTGCCAACTACCACCTGCATGGAACCAGGTGTTTACCGCGTGTTGGCACCGTGCTAAGCCTCAGCGTGTCATTTATGGTTAACCACAGCCCGGGGAGGAGTGAGCTGGACTCATGGGAGAGTCCCGCAGCTAGCCAGGAACAACCAGGATTTTGGGGAACTGCTCGTCTGTGCTTCTCTGGGTCTTGTCCCTCTTGCCCTGCCTACGCCCCAGGTCACTGATGGTCACTCTCCCTTCCAGGTGATCACCTCACCCAGGGCTTGAAACTGAGCCCCAGCCAAGTCCAGACCTTCCTGCTGTGGGGTACAGGGGCCCTAGTCATCTACTGGCTGCTGTCCCTGCTCCTTGGCCTGCTCTTGGCCTTGCTGGGCCGCATCCTGGGTGGCCTGAAGCTCATTGTCTTCCTGGCTGGCTTTGTGGCCCTGATAAGGTCGGTGCCCGACCCTTCTATGCGGGCACTGCTGCTGCTGGCCCTGCTGACCCTCTATGCCCTGCTGAGCCGCCTCACCGGCTCCCGGGCTTCAGGTGCCCGGCTGGAGGCCAAGGTGCGCGGGCTGGAGCGCCAGGTGGAGGAGCTGCGCTGGAGGCAGAAGCGTGCGGCCAGGGGGCCCCGAAGTACGGAGGAAGAGTGACAAAGCCTCCCTGCAGTCCCATCTTCGCCACACCAAAGAGCCGAGCTGCTTCTGGGCTTCCCAGCCCATCCCACAGCCCCTGCCCTCCTTGCCAGCACCTCATCCCTGCCGCTGCCCCCAGCCGAGAGACAGGGCGGCCCTTGGCTTCTTGCCCGTCTACCAGGGCAGGTGTGCAGGCTCGGCTTAGGCTGCTGCCTCTGTGCCCCTGGCCTCCCGTGACCTAACTGCCCCCATTGCTGCCTGGTTCCCTCAAGCTCTGCTGTCTGCCCTTCTGTCCCCACCCTTCTTTCCTCCAGCCCTGCATTGGTACCACCTCACTATCCCCTGCCTGTTGCCCAGCAGGGGAAGAGCCAAGGCGTCAGGAGGGGCCACAGGCTGGGGACAGTGCACCCCAGTGTTACAAGTGCCTTAACCCGAGCCAGTAGCACCCCGCCCGCCTCTGCCATCCTGTAGCAGGAGTGTGTTGTGGCTGTCTTGTCCGGGAGAGAGCGGCGCACCCACGTCCCCAACCTTGTCAGCCAGAGCTGACCAGGCTGCTGCCCCTGCAGGAGCAGTTCAGACTCCAGGAGGCAGGAGGACAGCTTTGTGCTCCACCCTGGCCAGCACCCCTGCTTGGGGCAGCCGCCTAGGAGGAGCAGACCGACCTGCTCTCCCCCTGGGGCCCCAGTGGAGGGAGGTGTTCATCTCTGCCAGGGCTGGCACCAGGAAGAATAAATACCCAATTCTGACTGCTAAGGTTTGATGTGGAATCACAGCCACGGTGATAATATATTTTTATCAGTGCTTGGTTGGTTTTAAATAAAGTGCACGCTATTTTATTATCTTGCTCTGAATAAAGTGTTTTTACTTAGAGTCCAGTTTGCTGCGATGTCCCCACCTGTCCCAGCGGGGCAGTAGAAATGGCCCAGGCCAGGACCCTACCCTCCAGGAGCTGGGTGAGGGGCATAGCCCCACTGCCCAACTCCTGCGCTCTCACGCTGTCACGGATGTTCCCTCCTGGGTCCGCAGATCTGGAGGCGGGGATGACTTTCTGTCGCAGCTGTCCAGGGGAGGCCAGCAGGCAGCCGGGTCTTCAGGTCTGCCCTAGACCTCTGCCCGCAGGTCTGGGCATGAGACGGGCCTGTGCCCGAGCCCTGGGCGGGGGCCTGTCGTCGGGACCCCGGGTCCCTTTCTTCCGCCCCTGTAGCTCTGTCCTCGTCCACAACCCTGGCTCTGCCTTGCGCACTGATCCCTACGGAGGTGAGAGGTCTCCGGGCGAGCGGGCCAGGTCGCGTGGCCTCTTCAGCAGAGCTTCGGGCCGGCAGCGCACTCCGTGTCCTCCAGCAGGGGGCAGAGCCGCTGTCCGGCCAGGCCCAGCCTCGGGGGCGGCCCCTTCCCGCCCGCCCGCTTGCGCGCGGCGCTAGGACCCGGCGGCAAGGGCGGCCCGGAGTCGGGTCTCGCGGCCGCCTGCGCGCTCCATTGTCTGCGAGCCGCGCGGGGTCGGGACGAGCCGCGCCGCACGGAGCGGAGCGCGCGCAACCGCGGGGCGGGAGATGCGGGGCGCGGCGCCCTGAGCGCCTGGACCGATGGCGGGGCCCCGCGGCGCCCGGCTCTGCCTCCTGGTGGTCCTGGCCCTGGACGCCGCGCGAGGTCAGCGGGGTACCGGGCGGGCGGGGAGGTCGCGGGGCCCGGGCCTGTGTCCCCGGCAGCCCCCAGACCCACACGGACTGGTCCGCAAGCAACCCTTCACCGTCGGCTCCCCATCCCCTCCACGATCCCCTCCCCCGTCCCCTCCACCACCATCCCTCCCTCCATCCGTCCACGGTCCCCTCCTCCACCTAGTACTCCAGGGTCCCCTCCACCAAGCATCCCTTGCAGGGTCCCCTTCGCCATCTCCTCCACTGTCTCCAACATGCCCTCCTTCATCCCCCACCCGCCCTCTCTCAGGGTCCCCTCCACTATCCTCTGCAGCCAACCCAGCTGCCCTGGTCCTGGAGGCACTGGTATCCCTTCCCAAGCTCTCCTGGCCCAATGGAGCCCCTGTGTGGGTCAGAGCCTCCGGTCCCAGCAACCTTCCCCATTCCACCACCGAGGAAGGATCAGCCCCTCTCGGACCAAGGGAGGACAGGCAGCCCTGCCCTGCCCCCGGACTCCTGCCTCGGGGCTCCTGCCCCTCTGCCCTGGGCGACCAGCCCTGCCCCGGGGCTGCAGGTGAAGGACGCTCTCTGACCCAGCCCACCTAGCTGGGCTCCCTGCAGTGGGGCATCCTGCTGGAGACACCCTATAATTATGGAGGCTGTGGAATAGGAGGTGGACAGAGTCCCTCACCTGTCACCCTTGGGGATGGGCTGAGGTCCAGGGGCGTCTCAGATACAAGCTTCTGGTGGAGAGGGCAGGGAGGGTGGGCTGATTGATGCACGCCCCGGCCAGCTGGGGCTGCTGTTTGCCACCTGGGCGGGCCTGCCTATGGGACCCCCCTGACTCCCCCCACCCCTGGCCTCCACGGAGGGGAGGGAGCCGTCATACCCACTGGGGCAGCAGCCTTCTACTTCCAGACAGCACCCATCGCCCACGTGGCCCCTCCTGGGTCACTGAGTGCTCAGTGAACTCACAGCTGAGTCCAGGGCCAGGACTCAAAGCCGAGGGCCCCGGATGGGGGGAGATTGCTAATCCAGGTAGCCAAGAAGACCCAGAAGGCCAAGTAACCACAGGGCTTCCTTGAGGAAGAGGGGCTGTGGGCGGTGGAGGAGGTGCGGATCAGGCTGGGAAGGCAGTGCTGGTCAGAGCCAGCTCAGCGTCCAGCCGCCTGCTCTCCAGCTGTGGGCCTGGGAGGGACTGGGACCTCCACCTCCGTTCCTGATCCACCAAGTGGGTTTGTGGAAGTGGAACCTGATTCTCGGTTATTATGTCCCTGGAAGAGTTAACACATTCAAACTAGGGCTGGGGATTTAGCTCAGTGGTTAGAGTGCTTGCCTTGCAAGCACAAGGCCCTGAGTTCGATCCCCGGCACCAAAAAAAAAAAAAAAAAAAAAGATGGAATCTTAACACATTCAAACTAGTATTGTTCAAAAATGTTCATAATTATGATGGCCAATATGTCAGTGAATGATTTTATTTTTACTTTTTTTTTTTGAGACAAGGTCTCACTGTGTAGTCCAGGCTGGCCTTGAACTCACTCTGTAGCCTCAAACTCAAAGTGATCCCCCTGCCTCCACCTCCCCGCAGGTGCTTGACTTTGCCCAGCTGTGGCAGTATAAACCAACCAGCCGGTATGGTTCCCTGTCCTTCTGGCAGTGGGCTGTGCCATGCCTCTGGCTCAGGGCCACCTGCCCCCGGCCCCATGCAGACTCACAGACTTCTTTGGCACCGCCTCTCCCATCCCACTCTTGCAGACCAGCGCCCATGTGGGTCAAGGAGGAAGGGGGCAAGCTTGAGGAGTCACCAGAGGTTGCCATGGCAACACGGTGGCAGAGGAGGGTGGTAGGGGAAGGGGCCTGTCCCAAAAGACTTAACTCTACATCATCAAGGCCAAAATTGTGCCCCAGAGGCCAGCAGGCAGGGGCTACGGGGATACTGGGGTCTCTGCCAGGGAGGGCAACCAGTCCGGACTCGAATTCAAATGTGGCTTCGTTACATGCTACCGTGTGAGGCTTTCCGAGCCTCGGTTTCTCTATCTGTGAAATTCTTGTGGTCCATCCCTTCTCCACTGTGTGCCACCACTGTGCCCAGGGCAGAGCCAGGTTCAGCTCTCCCGGCTCTGGAGTGGTCACCACGTCCCCCCTCCTCAGTGCATGGTGGCCAGGATGCCCTGCGTACGGCCGTCTACCTGCCTGCAGCCCTGGAGCTCCTGGATGCCCCCGAGCACTTCCGTGCACAGCAGGTCGGCCACTACCCCCCTGACAACTCCTCCCTGGGCTCTCGATCTGAGACCTTCCTGCTTCTGCAGCCCTGGCCCAGGGCCCAGCCACTCCTCAGGGCCTCCTACCCGCCTTTCAGCACCCAGCAGGTAGGGAGCAGCCTGGGGGCCTTGGGAGTGCTCGGTGGGGCTGGGGGCTCCCCACCTCCTGAGCCTCCTCCTGCTTCAGGTCGTGCCCCCTAGGGCCTCAGAGCGCCCCCAGCGGCCAGTCCCATGGGACGTGCGGGCTGTTGCCGTGGAAGCAGCCGTGACCCCAGCAGAGCCCCATGCCCGCGTCCTCTTCCACCTCAAAGGGCAGGACTGGCCACCAGGGCCTGGCAGCCTGCCCTGCGCCCGGCTGTATGCCATGCACCCTGCGGGTACTGCCCACCGCGCCTGCCGCTTCCAGGTGAGTGGGTGGCCCCGGGGGCCTGGTCCCCAGTGCCAGTCCTGGAAAGGGTCCTTTAGGGTCTGCTCTGTGTGACAGCAGGCAAACAGTTTCACCAGGACTCAGTTTCCTCTTCTGTTGAATGGGAACAGCCATGCCCACTGTACCTGGGCTGGAGCAAGAATAAACAAGATGAGAGCAGGGTGCTTAGGGCAGAGTGGTCATGCTGTATGGGTTGACCACATTGTTAGCAGTATTATTTTTTTAAATTTAATTTTTTTTTGAGATGGGGTTTCACTATGTAGCCCAGGCTGGCCTGAAGCCAGCCTTCTGCCTCAGCCTCCCTGAGTGCTGGTGCCACCATCTGGCTCTTAGCATTATTCTTGTGATTCTCGTTTTTGGTGCTGGGGACAGAACTGAGATTTATGGGTGCTGGGACAGTGCTGTGCTGCTGAGCGGCACCCCAGGCCAACTGGCCCGGGCTGTTTCCTTTGTTTTGGGCCTGGCATGGAACATCTGGGCAAGGGCACTGCTGGGGCTTAGGAGTCTCAGAAGAAACCTGGGTCCTGGGGTGAGGTCGGATGAGCACCTGGATGTATTCTGAACCCCTGATGGGTTTTGAGGCCTAGCATGTCTCCAGTTTGTCATGTCAGCTGGGATACCACCACTCCCCCAGCCCCAGCTGACTGCCGCCCGTTACTGTCCCTGCAGCCAGCCCTGGGCGCCTGCGTGGTGGAGCTGGAGCTGCCTGGGCCCTGGTTCTCACAGGGTACCCCCTCGCGGGCTGAGCTGGCCTACACGCTGGAGCCCGCCGCTGAGGGCCCTGGGGGCTGTGCACCTGGTGGGGACGAGGATGTGGGGCAGGAGGCCCTCCCGGTGGGGAGTGTGGAGCTGCACCCCGAGAACCCTCCACAGCACCAGGAGGTGCCCCTGGACGAGGTGGTAACCCTGCGGGTGCCCGATATACCTGTGCGGCCTGGCCAGCCATTTACCTCCACCCTCCTGCTGCGACGCAACTTCACAGCTGGTGTCCTGACTCTGCGGTGAGTGTGGGCCTGGAGTGGGTGGGGAATTTGGCTCTTCCTGGAGCCCTTGGACAAAAAACACGCATCCGCCAGGGCCCAGCAGGCAGTGAGCTGTGTGCCCTGGTACCCCACGATGGGCACCCAGGCCCCTGTCCCACAAGGCTGATAGGCCAATGCTCAGAGAGGGGCCCTGGAAGTACAGCAGCCAGGGCTGCTGATGCTGCAGAGAGGGTATCCGCCCTCTGGTGTCCCCTGGTGTGCTGTCCACCACACTCACCAGGGGTCCAGGCCCTTGGGCAGTGCTGCTCCTCCCCACAGGATGTACCTGGGGGACCCCATCCCCACCCAGTCCAACTGACAGGGACAGTGGGGTGACCTGCCTCCCGCTGGGGCATTGTGTGCATCCTGCCCCTGTGTGTGCCCATCCCCCATGCCCTCCTGTCTTCATGCAGATATTTGCTGAACAGGTCATGCGTGGACACAGCATGCCAAGCTTGGGTCTGCCCCCAGGGAGTGGGGCCCAGGCCCGCTGGGCACCAAGGACGCCCTGTGGCCGGCAGGAGCTGGGTGGGCAGGAGAGCTGAGGTGCAGGGGGCTCCAGTGAGTGAACAGTAAGGTGGCTGCGGGCAGAGCTGGCTAAAGGAGGTGCAGAGAGAATAGACGGAGGCAAGGAAGCGGCCTTGGGTGGGAGGGTGGAGCAGTCTGAGAGCAGCGAGGAGATTCAGACCTGAGGTCTCTGGCTCCTGTCCCCTGGATCAGGCCCGCAGTTCAGGCCCCCATGACAAACCCTCTGTCCCCAGGATCAAGGTGAAGAAGGGGCTGCAGGTGACAGCCGCCCACCCGGTGCAGCCCACCCTCTGGACAGCCAAGCTGGACCGAGTCAGGGGCTCCAAGCACCACAGCACCCTCATCACCTGTCACCGCATGGGGCCCGAGGGGCCAGACCCCAGGTGGGCGAGCAGGGAGGTACCCTGGGTGCTGGGGGGCAGGAGGGATGGTGAGCAGGGCACAGACCTGCACTTAGGAGGAAGCACACAACCGGCGTATCATTCGCTCATTCATTCATTCATTCACTCATCCTGCTACATGTCAGTGTCTGTGAGTCGTGTTGCAGCGGAAGCCAGCCTATCCCTCCACCATACTTACACCCCATGACAGCCCTCTGAGCCACTCCCCAGCCTGCGTGCCACCGACCTGGCCCTTTTGCCAGGGCCACTAATATTCCCAAGGAAAGCCCCCTGCAGTATCTCATGTTTAGGAACTCTTGTTGGGCCAAGGCCACTGGGCCTTTTTGCTCCTGTCTGGACCTTGGTTCTGGTACCCTCTGGATGCATGACAAACAAGCCAGTTAGCCTCCCCCCTCCTCCATCCACAGTCTCCATCTCTTCACTTAGAAGTGAAGATGATAATGCATCCCTTAGGGTTGGTTGCAATAAAACACAGTTTTTCGTATCAAGTACCCAGGGCAGTTGCTGGCACATAAGTGTTTGGTCAAGGGTGCTCTGAAGCTTGGTGTGGTGGTGCACGCCTGTCATCCCAGCACTCTGGGAGGCTGAGGCAGAAGACTCTCCAATTCGAGCCCAGCTTGGCAGCTTGGTGAAACCCAGTCTCCAAATGAAAAATAAGAAAAGCGCTTGGGATGCAGCCCTGGGTTCCATCCCCAGTTCCACAAAGAAAGAAGGGGTGGCTGTGAGGGTTATGATTCAAAGGGCCAAGTGGCTCTGGGGCTTGGTGGCATTTTCTCTTGGGGGAAGTTGGCACCAGGCTTTGGCGGTGGTCTTGGAAAGCAGAGGTCTGAGCCTGGCTCTTCATGCCAGCATGGCCACTTTACCATGTGATCTTGAGCGAGTGACCAACCTCTGCAGTGGCCTCGGGTGCCTCCTTGGGAGTACCTGGTGGCCAGTGGCCCTTAAACCCCTCTTCCTGGCAGCAGCACCCCCGAGCTGTCTGAGTTCCTGTGGGTGGACTTCCTGGTGGAGAATGGCACTGGTGGGGGCGTGGTGGTCACACGGCCCGTCACCTGGCAGCTGGAGTATCCGGGCCAGGCCCCGGAGGCAGAGAAAGACAAAATGGTGTGGGAGATCCTGGTGTCCGAGCGGGACATCAGAGCGCTCATCCCGCTGGCCAAGGTAAGGGGCGTCCATCCTTGAGACCTGGGCGGCGGGCGAGCCTGGGGCTGACGTCTGTCTCTGCGTGCAGGCTGAGGAGCTGGTGAACACGGCGCCACTGACTGGACAGCCCCGCCGCATCCCTGTGCGCCTGGTCACCGTTGATGCTGGGGGTGCCCTGGCAGAAGTGACGGAGCACATCGGCTGCGAGTCGGCCAACATGCAGGTTCTGCAGGTGAGGACACATGCGAATGACTCAGCAGTGCAGTGTCCCCTTCCCCAGGGCCCCCGAGACGGCAGCTGCCTACCTACTCACAAGCCTCCCAGGTGGGAGAGTCCAGGCTTTCAGCCAAGTGGAGCCCTGTATCCCAACTGTGGCATGTTCCCGTACCAGAAGTTGAACCCAGAGCCTTCACCCTGAGCTACATCTCCAGCCCCCTTTTCTTACTTTTATTTTGAGACAGGGTCTTGCTAAGTCACTAAGTTGCCCAGACTGGGCTTGAACTTGTCATCCTCCTGCCTCAGCCTCCCAGAGTGCTGGGATAACAGGCATGTGCCGCCATGCCCGGCTTGCAGCCGTCTTTGTTATCAACTAGCTGTCCCATGGCAGGTCTCTTAACCTTTCTGAGCCTCAGTTTCCTGAAGTTCACCATGTTTACCAATTTTATCTTTGGGTTGTTGTGAGAATTACAAGCACCTAGGACCATGCCCAGCGGACAGCAAGAGCCGAAACGTCGGCAGCAACTGCTTTTATAATGCGGTGCTTGTGTAAAGGTTATTAGCATTAGAGCCACCTAAAGGTACAACAAGGCAGCCTGCCCCTCGGCTGGTGGCTGCGTGGCTCGGGTTCCCGTCAGAGGACCGTCTATCACGTGCCCAAGTCGCCTCCGCAGGGCCCAGGGCCCGTGGGTGAGCCAGGACACCACCCCGAGGGCAGTGGCTCCCCAGCCAGCGGGCACCCCTGTCCTTCGCGTCCCGGCCACCTCCCTGCCTCTGCCCCTCCAGGTCTCGGAGGCCTGTGATGCCGTGTTCGCCGCCGGCACTGAGAGCCAAGGCGCCAAGGGCGTGCGGGTGGACTTCTGGTGGCGCCGGCTCCGCGCCTCGCTGCGGCTGACGGTGTGGACCCCGCTGCTGCCCCTGCGCATCGAGCTGACCGACGCCACCCTCGAGCAGGTCCGCGGCTGGAGGGTCCCTGGGCCCGCCGACGGGTGAGTGGCCTGCGCCGAGCGCAGGGGCTCCTCCCCTTCTCCCCGCCCCCCTGCTCCAGCCGGGGAGCGTCAGTCGCAGAGCCGGAGCGCGCGGAAACGCGAGGCGCGCAGACCCCCGGACCGCGCACCTCGCGGCCACGCCCATCGAGGGGCGGTCTGTGGGCGTGGCCCGCTGACGCCCCCGCCCCCGCAGCGCGCCGGAGCCCGAGCCCGCCGAGGAGGCCGAGCGTCGCGCCCGGGGCTGCCGCCTGCTGTACCAGCGCGCGGGCGTCCGCGTCCTCGCGCCCTTCGCTGCGCGCGCGCAGGACAGCGCCCGCCTCACGCACCTGCTGGGGCCCGACTGGCTGCTGGACGTAACCCATTTGGTGGCGCCGCACACTCGCGTGCAGGACCCACGCGTGGCCTCCCTGGAGGGCGGCCGTGTGCTCGTGGGCCAGGAGCCGGGTGTTACGGCCATCGAGGTAAGCGGCCAGGTGGAGGGCGGACCGCACCCTGGAGGCCAATGGGGTCCCCTCCCCAGCGTGCACACACGTGGCTGGTGTGAAGATTCTCAGGGAGCCGCTACGTGGGCTGGGCCACAGGGGCCGGGAGTCCCGAGCAAGGATACAGGTGGCGTGGCTGGGGTGTTCCGGGGCAGGGCCCCCAGGTACGCAGGACCAGGGAGTGCAGGACCCGAGGCTCAGGCATGAAGGGGCATCGAGGTGGAAGTGGAAGGTGTGGGGAGCAGGTGCCACCTGGTGCCTAAGAAGCCCCACCTCCCCCATCCCCCCAGGTGCGGTCCCCACTGTCGGACGCCATCCTCGGGGAGCAGGCGCTGGCTGTGACAGATGACAAGGTCTCCGTGCTGGAGCTGCAGGTGCAGCCTGTGATGGGCATCTCGCTGTCCCTAAGCCAGGGCGCTGCCCACCCTGGAGAGGTCACGGCCACATGCCGGGCACAGTCAGCCCTTCCCGCCCCCAAGCAGGTGATGGCTGTGGGCCAAGGGGACAAGGTCGAGTCCAGCTGTGGGGGCTCCTGGCAGAGTGGGTGGGCGGCAGGGGTCCTGGTACCTGGGCCCTCCCATGAGCACCAACTTCTCTGGGAGGGAGTGAGCTCCCCGCAGCAGGAGGTGGCCAAGCAGCTGGCTGCAGTGTGGAGGTGGGAGGTTGCTTAGGTAGCTCTGACTGAGGACCCTCCAAAGGATTGAGTCTTGGGGCCAGATGGCCGACAGGTGATTGACACGCGTTCCCTCTCTCCCTGTGTCCTGTCCTCCACCCGTGTCTGTTTCCTCTCTGGTCTCTCCGTCCATGTGGCCTGTCTCTGTGGGAGTGGTCTCCCGTGCATGCATGCGTGCCCTCGCGTGTCTGCCTGTGTCCGTGTGTCCCACAGGAAGTGGCCCTCTCCCTGTGGCTGTCCTTCTCTGACCACACCACAGCCCCTGTGGAGCTCTACGACCGCCGTGACCTGGGGCTGTCCGTCTCAGCTGAGGAGCCTAGTGCTGTCCTGCCCACTGCAGAGCAGGGTGCCCGATTCGGGGTGGTGGTGAGTGGGGTGGGCGCTGAGGCGCTGCCCCTGCACGTGGCTCTGCACCCGCCCGAGCCCTGCCGCCGCGGCCGCCACCGAGTACCCCTGGCCTCCGGTACTGCCTGGCTGGGGCCACCTCCCACGCCCACGCCGCTGCCCGCCCTCCCAACAGGCCCAGCCTGGAGCCCACCAGCCACCAAGGCCAGTGCGGGGGGTGAGCGGCGGGCAGTGGGTGGTGTGGGTGTGAGGGGCAAGTTCGAGCGGGCAGAAGAGGACACCGAGGCCAGGGAGGAGGACGAGGATGACGAGGAGGAGGAGATGGTGCCTGCCCCACAGCGTGTCACTGACCTGGAGCTGGGGATGTACGCCCTGCTGGGCATCTTCTGCCTGGCCATCCTCATCTTCCTGGTCAACGGTGTGGTCTTTGTGCTCCGCTACCAGCGCAAGGAGCCCCCTGATGGTGCAGTGAACCCTACATCCCCGAAGCCCCACAACTGGGTGTGGCTGGGCACTGATCAGGAGGAGCTGAACCGCCAGCTGGACCTCGGGGCCCCTGAGCTGCCCGGGGGGGAGGGCAGCTGCTCCTGCAGAAGCGGGGCGGGAGGGGAGGCCCAGGCCCCCGTGCCTGTCCTGCCTGGGGAGATCCCTGGCTCCTCCAGCACCCTGGCCCGGAAGGAAGTGGGGGGACGGCGTAAGCGTGTGGAGTTTGTGACGTTTGCGCCAGTGCCCCCGGCCCAGCTGCCCGAGGAGCCTGCAGGGGCCCCCGCAGTGCAGTCCATCCTGGTGGCGGGTGAGGAGGACATCCGTTGGGTGTGCGAGGACATGGGGCTGAAGGACCCCGAGGAGCTCCACAATTACATGGAGCGGATCCGAGGCAGCTCCTGACCCGTCCTGGCCAGCTAGGCCCTGCGTCCTGGCATGGGGGGCCAGCAGCCAGCCACAGTGTGGGGTTCTGGGAGCCTCCTGCCTGCCCCCCACTCATCCTCTGGTGCTTGTTGACCCAAGTCCCTGCCCGGTTCCCTTCCCCTGCTCCTGTATGGACCACGGTCTAGGAAGGGCTTTTGCCCCTTATTTATAGGAACTGACGTGTTCCATGTTGGGTACAGAATAAACGAAGAAAGCCACATCGGGTGGCCCTGCGGCTGAGTCTGGGGTGAGGGTGGGCGAGGGGCACAAGGTCAGCCCCTGTTTGTGCCTGGGCCATGCCGGGAGGCTGAGCTCTGCCGCATCCTCTCGTAGTGACGCGCAATCCAGATGAACAGGACAGCAGTGACAGCCTGGATGCCGGCCAGCAGGAAGAAGTAGAGGTCCATGCGGCAACTGTTGACATTCCCTAGGGGCAGACAAGTGCGTCAGGCAGGGCAGCAGGGCTGGGACCCAAGGGCACCAGGCGGGCAGAGAGTGTCCCGTGTGGCCCCTGGTGTCTGTGCTCGGTGGCCTTGTTCATCTGGAGCTTGAAATTAACGCCAAAACTAAAGCGACCGTTTGGTCACGGTGGCTGATTCCAGCGGCCAGAAGCGCATCCAAGGGCCACGGTTTCATGCTTCCGTTTTGCCGACTGGGAACACTGAGGCCCAAACAGGGCAGCCACACTGAGGGCGATGCCAGCTTGGGGCTCCGCCCAGTTGCCTCACGTCCAGCCCACCAGCTCCCCGTGCCCAGGGCAAAGCACACAGCACTACCCCCTGCTACCTGGTGGCTCTTGGGGGCTGCGCTCACCGAGATCTTTGGGGCAGTACATCCAGCCCCCTGGCAGGGACAGCAGGGCCACCAGGCTGGAGCCCAGCAGCGAGCCCACACCTGACAGGCAGAAGAAGATGCCCATGATGGCACTCTGCATGGTGCGCGGCGCTGCCCCGTAGGCGAACTCCAGGCCTGTGGGGAGAGGAGGTCTCAGGGATCATCCCGCTGGGGAGTCTTATCCCCTCCTCCCACCCCACACCTTGCCCAGGAGCCTCGCCCACCCCACCCCACCCTGCTCCCGCTCCAGTCTCAGAACTGGACTGTCTTCCTGCCCTCCGCCTGTCTGCCTACCTGCTCCATCACTGCCAGGTTACTGATTCTCTCTCGGATCTCAGTGTCCCCTCCACTTGGGTCATGCTACTCACCTGGTCACTTCTTACCTGGCCCACCCCTGCCCTGCTCACTCTGGCCACTGGGTGTGCTGGGACATCTCTGGAGGAGTCCTTTCCTGGCCAGACCCCTCAGAGGTGGGGGGGGCACTGTCATCCTTGGGACGCCAAGATCCAGGCCAGGCCAGAAGGCCCTGCATGACCCCTTCCCTGTCCCAATCCTGTCCCCTGGCTCCCCATTGGCTTGAGGCTTTCCCATACTGCCCCTAAGCTCCCTCCTCCCACCTGCTAGAGTCTGCCTGGCCCCAGGCAAGCTCCCTCCTGACCCCAGGCGCCGCACAGCCTGGCTGGGTGACAGTGTGCAGGTCTGTGTCCCTGGTGTCCCCAGCACGCAGCTCTAGCTCCCAGCCGTGGGGCAGACAGACGGTGCATTAGGGATACAGGGCTTTGTGCAAGGGGTCCCCTCAGCCCCGGGCCTTGACTTTGAGCTTGGAATTGATGGGGAAATGGAAGGTGTCCTTCGATCTTAGGCAGAGGGCACAGCACCCGCAAAAACACAGAGGGGGGTCACCGCACAGGGAGTGTGCAAAGTGGCTGTGGGGGCCCTTGTCACCCCCAAGTCTTCAGTGCCATCGCAGTGGCCTGTGGGACCCAGTGCTCATCAGTCCCCCGGGTGACTGCCTCCCCTCTGCATCGGTGCAAGGGCCAGGCAGGGAGTGGACCCAGTACCTGGGATGCTGGCGAAAATCTCACTGATCCCGATCAGCAGGTACTGGGGGATCTGCCACCAGATGGACAGCGGTGCAGCGTAGTACAGGTCCTTCCCGATCATCTGGGACACCGTCTCATTGCGGCGGACGTACTCTAAGCGCTCCATCTCTAAAATTCCTGGTGGGGGGAGCAAGGGCGAGTACCCAGGGTTCTCTGACCCCAAACTGCTCAGCCCACAGCGGGGCTCGGCGCATGGCGGGTGCCAGGCGGCAGGTACAGGAAACAAATACTGGCCCGGAGGGCAGGGTCAGGATCAGCTCCAGTGTCTCCCTTTTTGCCTTGGCTGATGGGAAGCTCAGAACTAGGTTTTGAATTCAGTGGCAACTCTCATTAATGAGAGCCTTTGATGGCAAACTTGGCAAATGAAGAAAGCGAAGCTTAGGGGGAGCAATCAGCCCCAAATCACACAGCTGGTCAGTAAACAGGGCTGGATCGGAGCCCCCGGACACTGGTTCAAAGCTGGCTACTTTCCACACTACTCAACCTCTGCGGTAGCGTCAGGCGTGCAGCATGCCCTTCGAACCTGGCTTTCAAGTTTACTCATTACATCTTCCTCTCACTGCTTGGGAGACAGCTCTAGTGGACTGAACACTGGACAGCAAGCGAAGGGACTTTGGCTCCAACCCGGCCCTACCTGGCTTGCCATGTGACCTTGGGCAAGTCACTGGCCCTCTCAGACACCCAGTTCCCTTATGCAGAAGCAGGAATGAGCATCCTATAGGGTTACTGTGAGACGGAATAGGACGAAATGCACGGACGCCCACGGCGGGGGAAGACCTGGTTCAGCACGACCCTGCTGACTGAGCCATGGCTTCCCCTCCTCCCGTGACCCAGACCCATCACTGGCACTTAGGCTTCATCTTGTAGTCCCTGCAACACCCCTTGTGTAGGGTGAGGGCAGAGCCCGGCCTGCTTGGGGTCCAAGTCAATTGCTGCCCCTGCCTTGAAGACCCACAGAGACCAAAGTCAACTTTAGGATCAAGAAGCTCCTGAGTGAAAAGGTCTCAGGTCTGGGCAGTGCCGTGAAAGCCTTTGTTAGCCAAGTCTATGAGCTACATTTTTACTCAATTTTTTTTGTGGTGTTGGAGACAGAACCCAGGACCTGGCACGTGCTCAGCAGCTGCCCTGCTGCTGGGTGACACCCCAGCCCAGAGCCCCTTCTCTACACAGGCGGCTTCAAACCCTTTGGAAAAGGAAGTAGGACGGGAGGTTTTTCACAAGAGGCCGCGCCCCTCGGGAGAGTCTGTCCCAACACAGTTCTGGAAGGCGTGTGAGACACTCACGCCTGTCTTTAAAGAACTCAGGTCCTGAGGGAAACACTGCTCCTCCCCGGGGTCCCGGGAGGGCCCCCTTTGGCTTGGCACCCATGGGCGGCGGATGTGCTGGCCTCCATCAGCCTGCGCAGGGCCGCCCCCCACCCCAAGCCCAGATCTCAGCCCAGCCACACACCTGCAACGACAACGGAGGCGAAGCCAAAGAACATGCCCAGGGCCATCTTCTGCAGGGCAGAGGGGAGCAGCCAGCAGCGCAGCAGCAGGGGGTCGAGCAGGTGGTCCTTCAGGGGGACCAGGATGAGCACGGCCACCACGTTGGCCAGCAGGAGCCAGGCTTCCGGGATCTGTGTGGCAGGAGCCAGGAGCGGGGCTGGGGTCCGGCGATCTAACTCCAGACCGTCCCCCGGGGCTGTGGAGTCAGCCCGTCCCTGCTCCAGCACCCACGCTCCTTGGCTGTGAGACCAGAGTATGGGATAGATTGGGGTGGCAATCGGTGCTTCCCGCCTTCTTTCAATTGATAGCGGCTGCCTGGGCCCTCATGGGCTCAGCAGGAATGTGTTATGATCCATTAGTGATGTCTGCCATGGGCACAGAAGGGAACATAATGGCACATGTGTCATTTATCTGCCCCCTGAAAGTCTTTGGTTTTGGGAGACTCTGCAGTACCAGGGAGCCAGTTTAGAAAGTTCCAGCAGAAGGCAGCGATCTGGGCATCCAGGGTCCCAGAGGCTGAACAAGGCCCTGCATGGACTCTGTGTGAGGGAAACATGGACACAAGGCTGCCCAGAGCCATGTGGCACAGTGGGGCTGCTCCAGTGCCCTTGGGTAGTTGCCTGGGCTGTGGCACAGCTCACCCACCCTCCCTCCACGAGTGGTTCCCATACTTCACAGCCCAGCAGCTGGGGAGAGCCCGCGCAGCTTTGCTCACCCTGTAGCCGCTCCCCCAGGCCCCCAGGGCCATGGATGTGTTGGTGGGGCTGGCGGGGAAGATGCTGGGGATGTGGAGGTGCAGGCCCTGCAGGACATAGGTGGACTGCATCTGCCAGGAGAGGAGAGAGGAGGCTGGAGGGGCAGGAGAGAGGTGACCCTCCACAGCGGCCAGGCACCGGGTGGTGGCTGTCCCTTTCCCGGCCTTGAGGGAAGGCTGCCCCTGCTCCTCGGGGCTGCAGGCGGTGACATCCCAGAGCTGTGCAGCTGGCATCTCCAGGGCTGGCACAGAGCTCGTGTGGATAGATGCTTGCTGAAGCAGAGAAGTTCGTGTCCCCACAGGGAGCACTCTCCTGACACTGAGCCATGCTGCGTCCTGCAGGTCACAGCTGGTCACTGCACAGGGGAAGGGTCTGGGTCCCCCAGGAGGGCCAGACGGGGTGTCACCCAGGGGAGCCGCCACTTCCCAACCAGTAGAGAAGGGTGTCAGCTTCCACCCTGTGTCCCTGTCCCATCACGGACACCTTATGCCCCCACCCCAGGTGGCAGGCTGGCCGTGTCCCATCCGGGGCTCCGGGGAACAGCACTGGGAAAGCCTGGGGTCTGAGCCACCTGCTGTCCACGTGAGGAAACCAAAGCCCAGAGAGGTGGGGTCCCAGGAAGGAGCTGGGCCGGGTGCATCAGCTGCTTCCTCTGTGCCACCCTCCTGCGGGCCCTGGGACCGGCGAGGCGAAGGTGGAGCACACCTGGAAGTACACCATCCAGTAGGGCACCAGGGTCACCATGACGGGCAGGATCTTCACCAGCACCTGGAAGTTGGCGACGTCGTCCTGTGGGGAAGGACCAGGCTGGGGAGCCCTCCGGCCAGGCAGCAGGTGGGCATGTTGGGAGTCTCTGTGGGGCCACAGGGACAGCAGATGTCACCACCTCCATCCCAGAGCTGCTGCTTTACCTCCACCGTTGTCACTAACTTAATCTTCCTCCCGAGAACACCACTCACCAGGGCCATCATCGCCCTACTGTCAGGAGGCGGGGCAGCTGGAAGGGGGTCACCAGCAAGCGCGGCTGGAAAGAGCTATCTCCCTATGGCTCCTCCCTTCCGGTCCGCTTCCTGTCGCCTGGCCACGTTCCTTCTCCTCTGCCACGCACCCTGCCAGGCACCCTGCCTTGGAGCCAGCTGATCATGGGCTGCAACGCTAAAAACTAAAAGCCCAAAAAATGCCCCGCCTTTAATCTGCAGGTGTCAGGTACTGTGTACCAGTGAGGAGGGAAGTCAGGAGATGGCTGCAGTCCCTTCGGGCTCTGGGGAAGAAAGACCTGGAGACCCTGGAGAGCAGAGTTTTTGAGAGTGGGGGCAGGGCTAGCCTCACTTTGCCATCGGAACAGGGAGTCCTGTCCAGTCCAAGCGTGACTCCGAGGTCCTCACGGCCTCCGTGCACTGCAGTCTCCATCCTCAATGGACACAGGAGCCCACTTCCTCCATGCAAGGAGGTGGGGCATGCAGAGGCAGGAGTGGGACGAACGTCGTCAGCAGAGGGAAACATCCGCAGCCTTGACCCTCTGCCCTTTGTCCTGCGAGTTTCTAACCCCTTCGTGTCCAAGAGCCTTGCAAAACCACCCTTCAAGGCTCCAAGAGGGACAATACCGCTGTGGCCATCTCCAAAGACAGCCACCATCCCAACAGCGCTGCCATCCCCCCGACAGCCAGGGATGCCCGGTCGGCCTGGGGCTCTTTAACCCCTGGAGGAGGCGGAAGTGATGTGCTGGGACTTCCCAGCCTCGTAGGGACTTGGAAGACTGCAGCTTGCACTTCCTGTCTCGAGTACACTTGTTCTTCGAATGCTCTCCCTTCTCAAAATCTGGACACCATGCTCGGAGAGGCTCAGGTCACAAGGCCACACGAAGGGGACAGGGCTCTAGTGGACAGCCACCTTCGACTGCAGCCACGTGGGAGAGGGTATTCTGGGCCTCGCAGGACCCAGATGACTGCAGCCTGGAGGCAGGAGCAGAAGAGCCGCCCCGCTGAGCCCGGGGAACCAAAGAACTGTGGGGGACAAAAAGGCTGCTGCGGACCCAGCAAGTTGTGGCGTGGTTTGTTAGGTGGTGGCGGGTAATTACAGCAGCCAGACTCCTCGGCATCCCAAACCTCTAGCAAACCACCCAGATCCTGTGGACAGGAGCTGCATCTGTCCCCAGGCACAGGACAGTGTGCGTATGCAGGAGGGCTGGGCCTCCCGCTTCGAGGCTAGCTAGTGGGAGGGGCACCGGTGTCCCATGTTCAGTAACCACCAGGCAGTGCGGAATCATCCACCTCTGTCCCCGCGACCTGGCCTGGAACCGTCACCTCCTGCCACTGTCGTGCCTGTTACCAGTGTTTATCTTCACTGTAGGCACCAGCATGGCTCCCGGGTGCCACCACTGTCACTGTCGAGACCAAGACGGCTCCTCTAGCTAGAGTGTTACTGGTAACACCCAGCACCGTCCCTGGTCACCGCAGGCAATGCAGGCGCCCGGACAGCAGATGCTGATGCTGTCCGGGCATGGCTGGCGCTGAGCCAAGTTTGACCTCGCGTCCCCAGGAGGCTTGGGGGCCCCTCTCCTCACCTGGCAGAGTGTCGCCGCCACAGCCAGGGACAGCAGCTGCGGAGAGCAAGCTTGAGCATGGAGGACACCTGGCTGCCCATGGGGGGCTTGGAGATGAAGGCCGGGGTGGCAAAGAGGAAGAGGACGAAGGCCAGGAACATGCAGCCCAGGGGGATGCTGTAGCCCAGCAGGAAGTCCACGTTCTGCTGGATAAAGGCCACCACCAGCAGCGCGAACACGGCTCCCACATTGATGCTCCAGTAGAACCAGTTGAAGAAGCGGCGGGTGGCTTCACGGCCGAGATCCATCACCTGCCAGAGCAAGGGACAGAGAGGTCCAGGGACATGCTTCGTCCGTCCCCACACCCTCCCTCCCACGGGGGCACTTCCTGGGTCCCGGGCAGGCACTTTCCTAGCCCTGATCACGAAGTAGACACTCAATACAGACTTGGCCAATGAATGTGTGAACGATTAACCGTTCTCTTGAGAGTCACTTGTGGAAGAGCAGAACATTTTGACACAGCTGTTTTCACATGCCCTTGACACACAGTGCTTTTTTATTGTCACCAAGTAGCACACACAACAGATGTCCTTAAGGCCACTTTGTCCACTTCTGGTTGATCTATCCCTTTGTCTTTCACTGAGCAACCTGCACTATGAATTACTTTTATAAGCAGGACAGAGGGCCATAAAGATCTCAGCTGTGTTCCACACGATCAAGCATGATGTATGCACATTGCTTAAGGAGCAGGAAGAATCTGGTGGGGAATTTCTTCTGCAAACAGAACTCTGTGGCTGCCCAGGGCCGGCTCTCTTTTACAGCCTGGCCGGATGAGGTCAGCATAACCGGGGAGGTGGAGGTGACTGCACAACCCGGCAGCGGCATCTCTAAGGAGCAGCGAGGACCAGGGGCCACTTGTGGAGGCAGACGAGTCTATGTGGCTAAAGCAGCACCCCATCGGTACCCCCAAACCTCAGAACCACTCCTGCCCTTCCCTCCATCACTGTCTTCTATGGACGCGCATGGTTCCACTAGCGTGGGCTGTGTCCAGCTTTCAGTTGCGTCGAGAAAAAGATAAGTATTTGACTCCCTGTCCAAATACAGAATTATAACCCACACGACATGCTTAATGTTGCAGTCTATCAGAGACCGAGAGGGGCCCTCGAGGCGATGAGCAGGGAGGGTCATGCAGCTCTGGATTTTGAAGCAGAAAACTGAGTAAGTCCCATTGGGAGCAGCCACCTCCATGTATTCACTGGACATAAATGACTAGGACAGTTGTGACTCAGGGCAGCCCAGGCAGCTCATGCAGGACATAAATGAGTCCCCCTGAGCGCGAAGACACCTTGTCCAGGATGACTGATGCTCTCTCTGAAATCAGCAAGAGCGTGAAACTCAAGGCTCCTGGGCTAAGCGTCTGCCAGGTGGCGCCAGCCCCGCCCCTGACTCCTGTGCCCAGTTCTGAGCAGCCTCCTCAGGGCGGGGCACCCACTTCTGTCTGTCTGCCCATCTCACCCAGCAGCAGAAGCTTTTTTAAAGAACGCCAACCCAGGGAAGTCCACCCTGCCTCAGACTCACTCTCTCTCTCTCTCTCTCTCTCTCTCTCTCTCCCTCTCTTCAGTAGTGGAGATTGAACCCAGGGTCTTCCTAAGTCCCTAAGTTGCCCAGCCTGGCCTCGAACTTGTGGTCCTCCTGCCTCAGCCTCCCAGAGTGCTAGGATTACAGGTGTGGGGCACTGTGCCTGGCTGGGTCCCAAAGCCCACGTTTTGTAAATGGGAGATATGCAGGGGTTGCTGTCCTTGTGGATGCCCGGGAGGCTCCACTCGTGGGAGACCAGTTCTGCCACCAGGAAGAAAGGGAGATGGGGGCGCGACTGGATGGCGGAGGCCGGGGAGGTCAGGAGATCCAGGGCACAGGCTAAGGGCAGCTGGGATGGGTGGGCAGTGAGCAGTCAGTGATGAAGGGAAGCGGGGAGATTCTGTTTGGCAAACACTGAGGATGAGGGAGGGGCTGCCCAGGGCACTGAGTCCCCATCACAGAAGGACTCTGAACAGGCAGGACAAACGATCCCTGAGCAAGGGCGCTGCGAGCTGTGCTGGCACTGGGTCCCGAGTGCCAGCTGGATGCAACGACTCACTGAAAAAGCTGCCTATTTTGAGTGTACTACGTGCAATTAAAGAACCTTTGAAGGACTGGGGAAAGAAGTTTGTCCAGCACCTGGCCACGGCGCGATTGCAGCCCGACTCTCATTGCTGTCTCATCTCCCCGCCTGGATGTGCGGCGCTGTGCCCACCCCTGCCGCGGGCAGCTGTGTGAGTCGTGCTCCACCTTGGTGTAAATGAGTACTATGATCCCACTGCGCGCAGCTGCCCGAGGATGGCGGTGTTATTCCGCCGTGTTCATTCATTCAGCAATTGACCGAGTGTCTGCCACGCGCCTCCCTCTGTCGAAAGGGGACAGCAGACCGGATCAGAGGGGACCTGGACACCCTGCTGTCCCTGGCTGGTGAGGCCAGAGCTGGCATCTGGACATATCTGCCTGGTGGCCTCGGGCACTGTGAGAAGGAAGCTGGCTGTCTCCAGCTCCGGCCCCCAGCGCTGGTGACATGTTGGGGTGGTGCTTGTGGTGAGGCTCCTTGACCTACTTTCGAGGTCAACCTGGTACGCTGATTGACCCGCGGAGACCTCAGGCTCCCGATCTGTAAAATGGGAACGTCAGCACCGTGGCTCCCAGGGTCGTCCTTAAGAAGGACGCTGAACACTATCCACCCTGGACGCTCCGAGGAGGTCAGAGTGCGGCCGCCCCTGCTGTCCCGGACGGAGGTCTGGCCAGCGCCCTCCGCCCGCCCGCACTCACCTGGTCGGCCCCGAAGGCCGCGAGGTTCCCGCGCACCGAGCTGGCGGCCAGCGCCAGCAGCAGCAGCGCGCCGTACAGCGGGGCCGCGCAGTAGGGGCCGGGCGGCGGTGCGCGCACGGGCGCGGGGCGCAGCGGGGGCGCGCGCAGGTCCCCGCAGAGCGCGTGGCGGGCGTCCTGGCCCGCCGAGGCCAGCAGCAGCCCCAGGCCCGGCAGGTAGAGGCCCAGGCTGAGCAGGAGCGCGCGGCGCCGGCCCAGGTAGACGTCGGCCGCCCAGCCGCCCAGCGGCGCCAGCACGAAGGAGGCGCCGAGGAAGAGCAGCGCCGCCAGCGAGGCCTGCGCGCCCGCCCAGCCCAGCGCGCCCAGGCGCAGCACGAGCGTGGCCGCCACGCCGAGGAAGGCGGCGCGCTCGGCGGCCTGCACCGCCAGCACCGCCGCGCACGCCGCGCGCCGCCGCCAGGGGTGTGCCTGGGCCCGCAGCGGCTGCTCCTCGGGCCGGGGCATGGCGGCCGCTGCCTCCGGGCCCGCCTGCCCCGGCTTCCTCGAGCCTCTTGGGCTCCCTGGACGCCCCTGGGCCGGCCCCGTCCTCCTGGGCCTCTCTTCGACTTCCCCGGGCCTCCCCGGGCTTCCTGTGCCCTCCGCTATCCTCCGGGGTCCTCCCCGGTCCTCGTGGGTCCTCCCGGGTCCTCGTGGGTCCTCCCCGGTCCTCCTCTGTCCTCCTCGGTCCTCCCCGGTCCTCC